>PVKY010004857.1:0-18474 GCA_004027775.1 Bradypus variegatus
GGGGGGGTCTTATTCATCTGAGCTGTGCCATTAAATAGACAGAATCAACCTTGGAACAAGGTTATTGTGAAGACCAAAGGAGGCACGATACTGCATAGAGATTGCTCAGCGAACGGCGTCATGAGAAATTAATGACAAGGGTGATCTGTGGGTTTTGCACAGGTTGAAAATTGGCAATGCCAGCATCCTGGAAATCAACGGTGAAGCATCTGCTGATGGAAAAGGCATTGACTTTAGGATCCCCGTCTCCGCCGAAGTCACCATGACCCTGTGAGTAAGCTTCTGCACCTGGGATTGGAGAGAGGCAGTGCAGCGGGGCCGCTGGAAACCTGGCCTGGGAAGCAGACCCCTTTCCTCTCTGCTCTGTGGCCTTAGATCTCAGTTTTCCAATCTGTAAGTGAGGGGCCTTTCCAGAGCTAAAATCTCAAACTTCAAAAGGTTCTAAAGACCTTTGGCCGTAACTAAGTCTTTTTTAAAAGAATGCTTGCCAATTATAATATGTGAGAAATCATATCATTTACCTAATTGTAAAATTTGCAAAATTGAGAAGAAAATAATTATCCTTAATCCTACTGTCCAGACAGGAAAATTGATAACTCTTTGACAAATTTTCTCTGGTGGTGTTTTGTCTCAAAATTGACTTTAAATGCCCAGGATATAATAAAGCATAAATGTGCAATAGATAATTTTAAAGCATTTTTAATAACCGTAAAGGAGATAGAGAGGCAGGAAAATCAGCATGTGGAGAAGAATGTTTGTAATTAAATGCACAAATGATTCCATCACTCTTAGCTCTGAGATCTTGGGCTAATTACCAAACCTCTCTGCTCCAAGATTTCCTTGTTTGGAAAATAGAGATAAAATAATACTTCCTTCCTAGCATTGCTGTGATGAATAAATGGATTAATTCATGTAGAATACTTTTTTTAAAAATGCCTAGAACATAATTTGTGGTCAATAAATGTTAACTACTTTTAGTATTATTTTAATTTTTGGTATACTTTCCACTGTATAAAAATCTCATATGCACTAAACCCATGTGGCCTGGAGAAGAACACCCAATAGAAACACATCAATCATGTGAAGGATATGGACTATGCTGACGTCACCCATTGACATCATGGATAGACGCTCATGCAGGGAGAGAAACCCAAGCGAGCCTTCTAGACCTTTGTTCTGTGACTCTTATCTCCCGCAGGCCTCTCATTGGAAATGTTGTCCACCTGGAGGCCTCTTTGGACATCCTGACTGGAGTCAGACTCGAAACTAATAATCAGACCAGTCTCCCCACCGTGGTCCTGAAAGATTGTACCAGCGACCCAGGCAGCATCCAGCTCACCGCGCTGGACTCGTAAGGCTCATCCAGCTCAGCAGAGCTGCGTTCTCAGAGGACTTAGGGTCCCTAATGTCAGCCCTATTCCCATACCTGGGAGGTGGCATAGTGCCTTGAAAAAAGAATTCAGGCTCCAGTGTCAAATGGACCTGGCTTCAAATTCCAGCTCTGCCACTAATTTGTAACTCTGTGACCACCTTTAACCTCTCCGAGCCTCAGTTTCTCCTGTGGGCTGGGGATGATAATAACACCTACTCAGAGGCTGCTGAGGTGAGAAAATACAAGTGTTTAGCATAGGGCCGGACACATACTAAGCTCTCAGTGATAATATCTATGCTGATTTTCTGTCTCCTTGTTCCCTCAATTACTGAGAGAGGAGTGTTGATGTCTCCAACTAGAGTGGTGAGTTTGTCTGTTTTACCTTTCAGCTCCACAGTTTTGCTTCATGTGTTCTGAAGCTCTGTTGTCAGGTACATACACAAGTAGGATTATATTTTCTTGGAGAACTGACACATTTATCATTACATAATGTCCATCAGTAATTAATAATAATAATAATAACTGTTAGCATTCACTGTATTCACCTTCTGGCCTCCAGTTGGGGAGGTGAATAAATACCTACCATGGGCTCTAATTTCAGATTGTCCCCAAATTGTCCTCCACCCACAAGGAAATTCCCAAAATGAGATCTTGAAAACTTAATCCTCTCCATTTAAATCATTGATCCTTGTTAATCTATAAAATCTACACCTTAAACTGTGTACTTGAAAAAGCAAGCAGATTTCACCCAGGGAAGAGGGCAAAGGGAGAAGGGGTGAGCCTGGCCAGTGGCTGGAAGGGAAGGGACTGCCCATAGGAGAATGCGCCCGGGAGCTGGGACTGGGGCTGCTGACGCCTGACCTGGTGGGCCTTGGCCAGGTACCAGGCTGGGTCCTCGGCTCTACGCCCCAGTGGCCACCCTCACTCCCACCAAGGGATCTGATCGGAGGTGGCCCAAAGAAAGTCTCCATGGCCTAGGAAAGGCTGGGATGCAAATTTAGAGGCTTGAATCCTGTAGGAGCCCATCTTGCCAAGCAGTGAATTCATTCTGGAAATTCATGCTGCCTTTTTGCATCCCAGGGCCCACCTCTGTAAAATGGCACTCTGCTGCGCCAAATCCTTTCCTTTGGGATAGAATTCCAAGCCCTTGCCCTGGTGCTCGAGGCTCTGCTTACCCTCCTCTCACAGTGTTGTCCCTCTTGCTCACTCTGCTCCAGGCGTCAGACAAGCCAAGCTTTTCCCCACCTCAGGGCCTTTGCACGGGCTCTTCCGGTCACCTGGAACAGCTTTCCCTACACGGCAGCTAAATATACGCTCTCATCCTTCAGCGTCTAGGATACTGCCCCTCCTATTCCCTCACAACAGCCTGCACTTTCCCTTCACACCCACAAGCCCTCATTATATACTTCATCGTACGTTCCCTTCATTCATTCTCTCAGCCAGTGATGTACTGAACACCTACTATGCACCAGGCTCCACTCTGAGCTCTGAGGAAAACTTATTGGTGGCAACAGACAAGGTCCCTGTTCTCATGGAGCTTATTATCCTGAGGGAAAAGTAGACAGACAGACAAGCATTCAATCAATCACTCAAGAACCTGCAAGAAAATGTCAGATTTGGGATAAGTGCTGGGCAGAGCATGGAAATACACAGGACACTATGGCTAGCAGAGCCTTCCCACAGCTGTAGCATTCAGGGAGGGCTGCCCTGAGGAGGTGACAGTTACACTGAGAGCTAAAAGTGGGAAGGAGCCAGCCTCGGCAAGACTTGTTTAATGTTTAGACACCAGCTGTTTGCACTTTGCTCTTCCCCGTATCCCCAGGGCCTAGCTTGGTGAATGGCGGATGATTGGTGCTCTGTAAGTATGTGTCCCATGGATGAATGAATGAATGAGGTGTCAGGGTTGTGACGAGGCTCTTCTGAGGCACTGGGGTGAGCAGCTGATCAGACCTGGGGCTCTTAGGGATGCTCCACCTGGCTCTGCCTGTGGCTAGGGAGGTGTCTGGTGTCCCGGGAGTTTACCTGACTGCTAGGTGCCCACTCCCACCCACCCCGCCCCGGCTGCTTAGCTGTCCTGCCCACCCACCCAGCTCCTCATTCTCTCCCTTTTCCAGTACGAACAAACTGATCGATCGCATCATGGAAACCCTGAGCCAAGTCTTGGACAAGGCTGTGTCCTTCCTGGTGCAGGAGGCGGTGAGTACCTGACCCCTGGGGGCCAGAGCCAGGAGAGTGAGGGCGACTGTGGTGCCACAGGCCCGGCTATACTCTCTGGGCACCTTTCCTTCTCGGGTGCAAAGTTCTCAGGTCAACTGAAGCCTCCATTTCCATTACTCAGCTCAGGGAGGTGGGCAGGGAGCAGGGGCCTGACATGAGCTGAAATCACTGGGTCCCATATCCATGCACCCCCAGTAAGCCTTTTTATCTAATTTTTTCCTTTTAATCAACACAATTTTATTCAAATAAATGTATTTACATAAATTCATTTTAAAAAGGAAACTTTATATCCCTTCCGGAAATAGAAAACGAATCTCACTTATCCTGGTCCCACAGTTCCAGAGATTCTAAATTAGCCATTCTGGAATGGGGCCTGGCAATCTAGGCTTAGAAAGAAAAATCTTCCAGGTGGCTCTGTTTCTCACTGAACCTAACCTCACTGCTCAAGGTGTGCCCAGCTGTATTGGCCTCACCTGGGTGCTTGCTAGAAGCACCCAGGCCCCACCTCAGACTTGGGGCATCCAAATCTGCATTTTAACAACATCCCCAGGAACCTGTACGCATGGGAAATCGTGAGAGACGCTGCTCCAAGGTCTCCAAGGCTCCACTCAACTCCTGAAAATTCCAGAGTTCTAAAGTTCAAGATTTCTCAGAGCACAGTGTTCCAGGATGTTAACTCTCCACATTCGAAATATACTTACGGTTCTAGAATTCTAAGCTGAAGGGTTTAGGATCCTGGGCCTCTTGGATTTTAGACTTCTCTAGGTTTCTGCTATTCTAGAATCCCAAGGTTCAAAGGTTCTAAGATCCCAGGAAGTGAGTTGCTCCTCTGTGGGTGGCAGGCAGCTTGCTCCCAGCTGAGAATGACCTGTCCTCTCTCTTTCTCTCTCTCCCTCGCGCTCTCTCTGACCCTCAGGTGTGCTCAGTAATCTGCACGGCCAACCACACCCTGGATGTGGACGAGATTCAGAGACTCATCAGTAAGTCATAGCCTGGTGAAGGGGGGGCTTTCCCCTTGCAGCGGCTCTGAGGGCAGCCATGCAGCTCTGTGCCCACCCCCAAGGCAGGCCTGGGCAGGGCCTGGGGACAGCCGGCCACCAGGGACCCTGGAGAGCAAAGCAACCCACCCATCCTGAGCATGTCAAGAGACTGTAGCTGGAGGGGTCCCTGCTGAACTGAGGAGGTTCGGTGGGCCTCTGAGAGCTCTCTGCTGTCACCCCTTGCTAAACCAGCAGAAGCTTCCAGGCAGAGCAGTTAGAAAGAAGATGGCTTTGGACAGCCAGATGTAGGTTTAAATCCTGGCTCTGCTACTTAGCCACTGTGGGGCCTCGGGCAATTGGCTCTGCCTCTCTGAGCCTCAATTTCCCCTGGGTGAAAGGAGACTGCTAACATTGTGAGGTCGATGTTTAGATTAAAAGAACAAGTATAAAGAGGCTAGCATCTTAGTAGGCATTGCTAATAACCACCACCCCTTCCTCTTCCCTTCCTGTGAGGAGCTGTGTCTCCTCTTCCAACAACTTGGGAGCTACAGTGTCCAGGCCTGGCTGGGGTTGCCGGGCAGGGCCACTAGGGCAAAACGAATGGGGCAAGTGAAGGGGTCAGGGCCCTGGAGGTGGCCCTTCTCCTATGAAAATAGCCAGGAGCCCAGCCCCCTGGCCTCCACTCTGTGCTCTGCAGCTACCATCTCACTGGATCCTCACGGCCACCACATGGGGTGGGTACTGTCATTTCACCCATTTTACAGAAGAGCAAACTGAGGCCCAGAGAGGAGAAAGACATGCCCAAGATCCCACCAGCTGTCAGACGGACCCCCTGGAGGGTGGTGGCCATTGGAATCTGGTCTGTTGTTCGGTCGCCCAGTGGCAGAGACTGAGCTCTGTAATGATTTTGTTCCTACAGATAGACTTCAGCAGGGATCCCACCTGAAAATCACTGTCTGAAGAGGACGGAGGAGGAGGACTGCCACGATGCCCACTGCCGGTGAGGGGCTGGGCTCTGGGCCCCAGTGCTGAGGAAGGAGGATGAGGCTCCTCAAAAGGGGCCTCTGGCAAAGAAAAGCAAGTCTTAGCTTCTCTCCTTTCTCTAGCAAAAGACTGCACCCTGATCCTGGTCATAGCCTGAGCCTAGATCTTAGCCACAGACCCCAGTTATTGACTGAGCCCTGGCCTTGATCGCACACTGAGCCCTGATCCTGATCTTCTACTAAACCCTGATTCTGTCCCCAAACTGAGCCCTGACAGTGGCTCCAGCCTTGGCCTTGGATCAGTCTTTTCACATCTGCCATGATTCCTAGGGTGGATGAGGGAAGTGAGGTTGGGTCAGTGACAGGTACCAGAGAAAGACCCCAAACCACAGGCACCAGTCTCCTCTCTAAGGCGTTAGACCATGCGAGTATTGTGGGAACGAGCCTGGGCAGTGGAGTCAGGCAGACTTCGGTCCCATCAAGTTCCTGGTGAATGGTAAGTGGCCATAGAGGCAACTATTGCTATGAAGGTCCTAACATCTGTCTTCTCATTCCAGATTGGATCCCAGTGGCTTGATCTAATTCCCTTGTAGCATCTCTCCCTGGGAAGGTGCTGCCACCACCCCATCAGAGAGAAAGCCTGAGCTGCTCCAGAAGGACCCCTTCCCAAACACCTCACCATCAGGGCAGAGGCCCCTTTGCAATAAAAGACCCATTTCTGCACCCTGCTGTGTGGCTTGCTGTGTTCCTTCCATCAGGATTGGGGGTGCGGTGGGGTGTCAATCAACTGCAACGGGAGCAGCAGAGAGCTGGATCCTGGAGCTGGAAGGAACATCTGGGGTTATCCAGGCCCACCTCCCTGTTTTACCTTGGAGACACTGAGGCACAGAGAGGACAAGAACCCAGCCCAGGGTCATATCCCCAGTCTGTGGCAGTGGCAGAATCCCTGACTCATCTCTTTGCACATTCAACAGGAGTTTAGTGGGCCTCTAGTCTGTGCCAGGGAGACAGTGGGAACAGGAGAGTTGCATTCAGGGGCTGGCTCCACAGTGCTTTCCCCATTTCCTCCCAGGGTCCCTGAAAGGCCTCATGGGGAGGTCAGAGGACACTTGGTCCAACAGGATTCAGCAGTATAGGGCATGGTGACACAGAGTCTGAGAGTCCTGCGGCCCCAGCCCCAGCTGCCCCTCGATCCCCTCTGAAGGGCCAGGGTTCGACTGGAGCTGAGAGCTCTTCTCCGGGAGGCCCCTGAGAGCACCCGAGAGCACCCACAGTCTCCAGCCCCCAGGGCTCACCTGTCCCTCCCATTGCCAGCCTTGCGAGCCTGGGTGCCCACATGCATTGAAGCCAGCCCTGGCTGGTGATGCCAAGGACCCTGAAGGTACTCACCTGTCACACACAGGCACACCCCACCCTCCATACCGGGCCCTTTCCACTGCCACCCCAAGAGGCCATGGCAGAGAGTACCAGTGCTTACGCTACCATCACCTAATGCTCCAATAGGAGGAGACACCATTATTATCTCAACTGGACAAATGAGGAAACCGAGGCTCATGGAGACAAAGTGACCCACCATGGTCACATGGTGTGCCAGAGGCAGAGCCGGGATTTGAACCCACAGCTGTGGGGCCCCGGGCTCCCTGCCCTTGCTCAGGAGATGACGTCATGGCTCCCCAGCACTTTGGCTTCTTCTCTTTCCAGCCCTTTCTCGGCCCTGCTCTCTTCAGACAGAGGAGGGCCTCCTGATGCTGGTTGTCCAGCCCACCCCCAGCCCCTGCTGACCCGTGTGGGCCCTCAGTTTCCCCTTTTCCCCGAGGAAGGAGAAAATGGTCCCTTCTCCCAGTCGCATTGGCCTCTGCAGAGGGAGGGGCAAGACAGGCTGCATGTTCACGATCCCAGCAGCACCCCCTTTCCAAGAAGGATCTGACTTTCCCTCCGAAAGGCCTGAGGGGCCTTTACTTGCTATGCCATGTGGACATCGACTTGCTAGACATGACAACTCAATGAAGAAGGTCTGCTCTTGCCCCACATGGAGTCTGGGATCAGAGAGGCCAAGGCCTCACCCCTGCCTGCCTCCAGCTGTTCATTCACCCAGGGCCTCTCCTTGGACGAGGCAGTTCCCAGCATTGTCACCGCAGGGAGCCCTGGGTGTTCCTGGGGTGGCATGGAGGGGTCAGGGAGCAGGGTCCTGTCTCCCCTCCTGAGCTCTCCTGCCGAGGACTCCAGTCCAGGCTATGGTTCTGGACAACATGGCATGAGCTGAGGTCAAGTCGTTCCCTGCCACTTGCTAGCCTTGGGATTTTGGGCTAGTTACCAAACTTCTCACAACTTGAGTTTTCTCAGCTGTCAGATGGTAAATGAATAGTTAAACCTCCCTCACTGGGCTGTTGTGAGGGTTAAATGAGCCAATGCATAGAAAGTGTCTAACTAGGGCTGGATGTCTAGTGAACATATGACTAATACCAGCTGCTGCTACTATTATGACCATTGAGCTTGTGTTTGTTGATTGACTGATGGAAGAACTGATATGGTAGGGAGACCATGACCCAGGGAGATCTTGGGTTTTCACCTTGTCTTTGTGAGGTAAAACTGCTAACTGTCCCCCTTGTTCATTCTTTTCCCCATCCCTGAACTTCAGCTGAACATGTACCCCTCCAGCCAAAGACTACATTTCCAAGCCTCCCTTGCAGCTAAGTGTGGCCATGTGACTAAGGTCTGACCAATGGCATATAAGCCAAAGTAATGGTGTAAATTCCAGCTTGCTCTTTAAGAGGAAGGGGGTTTCCTCCACTTCTCCCGATCTTTCCCCTTCTTTCCAATTAGAAACTGGAACAAATGGACCCAGAGCTGGAAGTTGTGCTGAGGATAGCAGTGCTTGGCCTCTGGGCTGTAAGGGCTACTTACTTAAACCACTGTTTATCAGGGTCTCTTTATAAGGCTGCTTTGCCTCTATTGTACCTAACTCATTCTCTAGGACCTGCTGTGTGACATCAGGCTGCTAAGGTCCCCTCTCTGAGCTCCATTTCCCTATTTTCATAGTGATCCCTGGAGTCCCTTCTTGCTCCAACAAGGCTGGAGTTTGTGTCCCTTCCAGGAAAGGAAAGGAAAAGAATAAACATTTATTGACCCCCACGACATGCCAGGCACCATATAGACCAGTGGTTCTCAACCAGGAGTGATTTTGCTCCCTTCGGAATATGTGGCAATTGTCTGAAGACATTTTCAGTTATTATAAATTGTATTATATACAGTAGGGGGCGCTACTGGCATCTCATGAGTAGATGCCAGGGATGTGACAAACATCTTACAAGGTATAGGACAGCCACCCACAACAATGGATTATCCAGTCCAAAATGTCAATAGGGTTGACAAATCCTGTATTAGACCTCTATACACATTATCTCCTTGAATCCTGATTTTTACTGAGCAATTTGGTGAGTAGCTCCTAGAAAAGTGTGGCAAATGGGCTCAGAGAGGCTGGCTGAAGGCAAAACGTTATTTCATCCCAAATCTGCCTCCTGCAGAGCTGGTGTTTCCCCTGCCTGCTGAGGAAGAGGGATGAGTCCTTCCCTTTCTGATTTTGTGACAATCCCACTTTCCACAAAAAAAATTATACAGGAAGGTCTCAGTGTCCAGTACTCCTTTTGAGCAGTAACTAACTAGGTCAGTGCCAAGCTGTAGTCCATGCCACCCCATCCACAGGGAGCATCTTCCCTCCTTCCTCTCCAGCTGGCTAAACCCTCCTCAGCCTTCGAGAGTCAGCTCAGGAGTCACCCCCTGGCTGAGCAGGCGCTGTTCCTCAAGGCTTCCCCAAAGAAGACACGGTGCTTCCTGACTTGCAGGTCTAACCCTGCTGCTTCGTCATGAGTGCCCACCCCAGAGAGAGCACTCAAAGAATGCCCGTTCTCGTTATTATGGTTTGCACTTTTCTTATTCAATTCTCTGCCCCAAGAGCCTGTGAGCTCCTTGAGGGCAGGTGCCTCATTCGTCTCGGTGGCCCCAGTGCCCAGTGAAGGATCAGATGCAGGACAGGCACTGACCAAAGGTAAATGAATAAATGAATGGATAAGTGAACCCCTTCCTGACAATTCAGTCAGGTGTCATCTCCTGGGCTGCTGAGTGAGCAGGAAAATTCTAGTAACCCAGGAATGGAGGCTACAGGAGACCCATCATTATTTTCCACTAACGAAAGTCAGACACCTGACACTTGAGTTCATAAATGATGGGGCTATCGGTTGGCTGTGTGGCCCGTAGGTGAGTGAAGCCAGGACATGAAGCGAGTCGTGCCAAGGCCACCCACCTCACGGGTGACTGACGTGGCCAACAAAGGGGAAAGGGAACAGGGCAGAGCAGGGAAGGGGCACTTTCCCACTATGAGCCTGGCACCCCGGGGACCAGCTCTGGCTCCCCACCCAGTAGGAGGAGATCTCAAAGGGAGGGTGAGGGCTCCCTGCAAGTGGTGACACCCCATGAAGGAGGCTTCTGGGAAGAGGAGGACAATTTGAGGGGGTGAAGGGACATCTACCGTAAGGGGAGATGTAGGAAGAAAGAAGACAGAACCAGAGTGAACACCAGGTCATGCAGAAACCAGAGCTCCAGACTCTAGCCAGGCTCTTTTGGAGGCTTAATCCTGTTGAGTAAATGCCACCCGTTGGAACACATTACAAAATTATTTACCAAATTTGATTGCTCTATTTACACTATGACAAGAAAGTGTATACATTTCCCCATATCTTTGCCAGTATATGAGCATTTTTCTTTTAAATATTTGCTCTTTGCCCGGAGGTAGAATAGATTTCATCAGATTGAAAACCCCCAAAGTTGCAAATTAGGGAGGTCAATTGTTATATCAGCTTAATGGACTATTTTCTGAACCATTAACAAAAATTGAGGGAGTAGGACATATTGGGAAATATTTGCAGTTTCCAGCTGGGTGGAAATTCAAGTCTAAAATTGTACTTAGCTGGAATCACAATAATGCAAAATCATGGCACATTGGTAAACCAAAAAAAGATGCCGACATTTGACAGAAGTTGGTTTGTTGGGGGTGATTCATCTCTGTGCTAACGTTTATGCAAGAAATAAAATGTGTTTTCAAAAAATAGGAAGATGATTGTCTCTGTGAGCCAGGCCTTGCCCTGGACAATTCAGGGGAGACGGAAGCAGCACCCTTCCAGCTTCACTCAGCAAGCACTGACCATGCTCCTACTATGCATTGGGCCTGTCTCGGGGGCTGGGGTGGCAACTTCCCTCACAAAAGGGCACAGCCTGTTGTGGGAGGTGGACTTACGAAGAGAAAATAAAGTGCTGAGAAAAAGCACACAGAGGAGGGACTTCTGACCTGGCCTGGAGGTGAGGGTGGTGAGGGAAGGTGTTATGGGGTGAATTGTGTCCCCCCCAAAACATGCTTTCAGGTCTTAATCCCCAGTCTGTGAACATGACCTCATTTGGAAATAGCAACTTTGGGGATGCAATTAATTAAAATGAGTCCAAACTGGGTTAGAGTGGGCCCTAATCCAATATGACCGATGTCCTTAGAAGAAGAAGAAATTTGGGCACAGAAGCAGATTCAAGGGACTGACAAGCCATTTGACGCTGCTGGAGCATAACCGTGTGTAGCCAAGTGGAGGGCTGGGCCTGGAATGTCAGGCTGCAGGGGTTTGAAGTGACCCTCCAGGCCAGCAGTTGTCAGATTTCTTTGATCTCAGCCCACTCTCAAAAAGGATTGAGGACTCCGAAGATCTTTTGTCTATTATGGTTCCATCTATTGATATTTGCCATAAAAGAAATTTAAATGCAGAAGTTTTAAAAATATGTATTAGTTCATTTGAAAATAACAGTAATAAATTTATTACATTTTAACACAAATGACATATCCCTATAAAAAACAACTTTATGTTCCCAAAACATCATTAGTGAGCAGGCTGGCCCTGTTGTGCCTTTCCCCAAATCTCTGTAATAACAGACTTAATAGAAAACAGCTGGGCTCTCACATCTATTTCTGCATTCAGTCTGTTGCAACATCACTCATCATGTAGCTTCTAGAAAATTTCACCCAATGTTTGTGAGAGAATGAGAGTGAAAAGGCAAATAATGTATTAGCATTAATTTAGTAATCATTTTGACCTTACAGATCCCCTCAAGAGGGTCTCAGGGATCCCCAGAATACACTTTGAGAACCAATGGGGCCAGGGATGTGTCTGATCAGGGGAGAGATATGCTCAGCTCTCAGTTTCAGAAACCTTCCTCTGGAAGGAGATATATTGCATGAGCTGAGGCTGGTCCAGACAAGAGACTGCAAAGTCCAACCTAAGGCAGGAGCTCTGGGGGAGGACAGCCAGGGCTGTTGACCAGGGGAGAGGGTGACTTCTGGGGAGGGGGCACTCACAAGAGAGAAGCCCTTCCGTGGCTCACACATGCTGAGCCTTTGCCCTCCTGAGCTCCCAAGACCAGGCTCTGGAGGCAACCAGGACAGATGGCTCAGGACAGATGGCTGGAGGGAGCCAGAGCTGCAGGAAAGAGCAAGTTCTTGCCCTTGGTCCTTGTGTCAGGCCCCTGACTCCAGCATGGGGAACAAAGCGACTCTTCTTGGTTGCTATCCAAGGCCAGCAGGCAAAGTCAACATTTGTCCATTTGTGCCTGCAACGTGGCAGCTAATGGGGGCAGCTGTGCTGAAACGGCACCCATGGATTTGAATGTCCCAGCCCTGATCTAAACCTCCAGGGTGGAGTTTCCTCTGGAACCTGAGCCCCACCTGTCCTTTCAGCCTCCCTTCTGGGCATCCTTGCCCACGTTGCCACAAAGAGGAGGTGTGCATGCTGAAACTTCTGCTGGGAAACTGCTCTAAAACTACCCAAGTTAGAACAGCATTCTGGGCGCTAACACATATCAGTAGGTAGAAAAAGTACCAAGGTGACGTCTAATCATGGTTAAGAGCTCAGCCCTGGGGTCTGCACCCTGGACTTGAATCTTGGATCTTCCAGCTGCCTGGGGCAAATTACTCAGCCTCTCTGAGCCGCAGCCTCTTTGCCTATAAAGAGGGTGTTCTGGTTTGCGAAAGCTGCCAGAAATGCAATATACCGGAAATGGATTGGCTTTTACAATGGGGGGTTATTAGTTCACAAATTTACAGTTGTAAGGCTATAAAAGTGTCCAAACTAAAGCATCAACAAGAGGATACCTTCACTGAAGAAAGGCTGATGGCATCTGTCACATGGGAGGGCACTTGGTTGGAGTCTGCTGGGCCTCTCCCGAGGTTAGCTTTTCATTTCCATTGCTTTCTCCAAAATGTTTCCGGGCTTCAGTCTTAGCTTCTCTCTCTCAGCTCCTGTGCGTCCTTGCTTATTTCTCCCAGGCCATTTCTCTCTAAGCATCTGGGGTTCCTTTCTTAGCTTCCCCAGGGCAAGCTCTGGATTTCATATCTTAGTGTCTTTCCTGGTTCTGGTTTCAAAGGCTGTCTCCAAAATGTCTCTGGGCATTTTCTTTCTAAGTATTTCTGGCTTCTCACTTAGCTTTTCCAGGGTAAACTCTGGGCTTCATCTCTCAGCTTAGCATCTTCAAACGTCTTTCTTTCTGCATCTCCAGGTGTCTAGGTCTGTGTCAGCTCTGAGATCTCTTAAGGACTCCAGTAAACTAAATAAGACCCACCTTGAATGGGTGGGGTCACACCTCCATGGAAATAATCTAATCAAAAGATCCCACTCACAGCTGGATGGGTCACATCTCCATGGAAACAATGTAATAAAAAAATCCTACCCATAATAAGTCTACACCCACAAGATTAAATTAAAAGAACATAGTCTTTTTAAGGGGTACATAACAGATTCAAACCAGCACAGAGGCTGTTAGAAGCATTGCCCCCTCATAGGGTTTGGAGAAGATGGAATGAGATAAGATGTGCTGAGCACAAAGCCTGGGGCCTAGAGAGACAGAAAAGCTTAGACACAGCCCCTAAGGGCTGAAGTTCATGTCCTCAGACCCAGGGCTGACCAAGGAGACAAATGTCCACCTTGGGGATCAGAGAGAGAGATTGATTTCTATTGGGGAGATCTGTAACAGCTTCTGGGCAAGGATGGGGTTGGGGTATGTTTTCAAAGAATGTATTGTTCATCCATTTGTTCTCTTAACACAAATATTTTGCACATGGACTATCTATAGGAATAGCTTGAACAAAGGCCCTGTGGCAGGAGGGGCCAGGACATCCTAGGGAAACAATGAGCAGGCAGCAGCAGGATCAATGGCTGCCTTTGGTGATGCTTCTTGGATGATTAGCATGACAAGGTCTCAATGGCTGGGCCTCTGTGGGACTGTGGACCTTTCCCCAGACAAATCAGGGGCCTTAACGTGGCAGCCACGGAAGTGGGCTGCTCAGCTCCTCCTTGGAGAGGACCTGCTGCAAGGAGGGTGGCTGTCCCACCATCTCCAACAGCTGTACCCTTGGTCCACTGCGGTGTTCATAGCGGGTTGGGGCAGGCCCTCCTTGAACTGCTCCCAGCCAGGGGGCCCAGAGTGGGTAGCAGAGCCCAGCCACTTCCGCCTGACAGTGGCCTCCTCTACCAGGCAATCTCCACTCTGGGGGTCGCCGTCAGCCTGGCCGACATGCTCTCAGAACTACACCACAAGCTGAGGCTCCTTCTGGCCAATCCTCCTCCTTCCTCTTCTCCTTCCATAGGTGTAAGATCTGCAAGACAGCCTGGAAGTTCTCCCCCCACTCCGGCTCGCCTCCCTGTATCTTTCCCAGGTGTTTCCCCCAGGGGGGTCTTGAAGGCCTAATTCCATCTTGTTGTCTGCTTCCCAGAGGACCTGAACTGACACACAGTAACAACAGAGGAGGTTTCTTGAGGGCTGACTCCCTAGGCCCTGAGTTCAGGGCTCTACAGTGTGATCCAGGTGTCAGCGGGGCCCCAGGGAGTCCAGGGATATTGACTTGAGCCTGCAGCGCCATGGCCAATGGCTGTCAAAGGCCTCTTCCAGTTTCTGTGAATTTCTGTGGCTTTTGTGCTCCTTTCAACTCAGACTCAGCAAAAACTCAGGGCCTTCCCTACAAGCAGTAAACACTCTCCTGGTGTTTGGGGAGTGTTCACAACCTTTACTAAGGACCCAGGACTGAAGGGGGAATGCCATTCAAGACACGAAGCCTTCCGCTTGACATCAAACCTACCCTCCTTGCGATTAGACCATCTGGAGGCACACAGGCCATCTGGGTGACAGCCCTAAGAAGTGGATAAAATCACCCCCATTTGGCACATGAAGAGACAAGGCACAGAGAGGGGAAGTGACTTGCCCAAGTCCAGGGGCAAAGGGATTCACACACATTCAGGACCCACACCGTCACTGTATTGTGAGTCTTGCTTGGCCTCCTACAGGTAATGAATTGGGGGCTTATCCCAGGATGGTCCCTTCAGACACAAGCTACCCCCCACCCCCAATCTGGGGACAAGGGACACTGCCGCCATGATGCGTGCACAGGCTGGGGAGGTTTGTGGGGGGTGGGGGGGCAGGGGCAGGCCCTGCTGAGGCTGCCAGGTGAATGGGGCAAGCCATTTGGCAGCAGGTGATGGATGAGGAAAAGTTTATCCAAAACCCCTGGAGCTGCCTCGTTGCATCTGTGATTGACATGGCCAATGAGGGGCAAAGGGCATGGGGTGGGGCAGGTTCAGATGGAGCAGGATGGGAGGGAGAGCCTTCCAGGGCTCCAGCCTGCTCCTCTGGCCATGAGGAGCCCTGTTCTGCCAACCAGCTGCTTTGGGGAAGGTAAAAACAGTAGAGGAAATCTTTCATAAATGGATTTCTCAGGTGGGAGCATCATCTTTGCCAAGGCTGCCAGGCAACCCTACGAGGCTCTGGGGATGGGCCCACAGTCCAGGAAAGGGTCTGCCTGGGGCTAACGGCACCACCGAGTGCCTACAGCATGCCGGACACTGGGCTCACCCTTTGCAGACAGACTCTCAGTTCCTCCTTGTTTGGGGAAAATTCTCAGAGGAACAGTCAGCTCCACTTCACAGATGGGTAGTGGAGGCTGGGAGTGGGGAGCGATTTTCTAGAAGTCACATGGAAAGCTGGGAATTAAATTCAGGTCTGACTTCAGAGCATTTGGGGTGTCTACTGCATTTACTCATTCATTCATTCATCCAAGTATTTTTTGACCAGGCACTGGAGATACAGTAATGAACAAGCATACACATAGATGCCGACTTGTGGGGCATTTTTCTGGTGTTAGAAATGGTCATTAATCAAATAGTATAGCAAATACATGTCTAATTGCAAATGCTCTGTACAAAAGGAGAGGCAACCAACATTACAGTTTGCCAGGGATGCTTATGCCTGTTTTACCAGAATAGTTATTCGGTGCATCCCCTTTCTCGCTCTGAATTGTCCCAGTTTGGATGAGAAATTATTCATCCATCCTATGCTGAAAGTCTGAAACAAGAAGAAGTGCTCACAGGGGGTTTCCTGTGGAGGTGATACTTTAGCCAAGAGCCCAAGAATGAACAGGAGCGAGTCCAGTGAGGGCAGAGTGGGAATGCTGTGGGAATAGAGTTTGCAAAGACCCTGAGGAGGGAGGGCCCGGGCTGCTTGGGGAACTGAATGGAGCACGGCTGGAGCAGAGCCGGGGTGTGGGAAAGGAGGAGATGAAATGGGAGAACGCAGTGTCTGGGAAACAATAAGTACTCAAAGAGTACATCCTTCTCTCCTTGTCTGGATTCAAGGAAGCACAGGGGGTAGGCCTTAATTAGCAGGGAAGGATTTGGAGTGGGGGAGAGAGAAAATAGGGGAGGGGGAAACAAGAGTCCTGTGGTTTCTGAGATGTTGGGGATCAAGAGGAAGGAACATAAAGCCAGGAGGCTCGTCTTGTTCCCTGGGGGCTGCCATAACCCAATGCCACAGACTCATTGACTTAAAACAACAGAAATTTATTCACTCACAGTTCTGGAGGCTAGAAGTCCAAAATCAAGGTGTGGCAGGGCCATGCTCTCTCAGAAGGCTGTAGGGAAGAACGCATTCCTGTCTCCTCCTGGCTTCTGGTGGAGAGCAGCAGTCCTGGGGTTGCATGGCTTGGGCTGCAGCCCTCCAGCCGCTGCCTCCATCTTCGCGTGGCCTCTCCCTGGGTTTCCTGGCTCTGTGCTTCTTTTCCTCTTCTTATAAGGACACCAGTCAGATTGGATTGAAGGCCCACCCTACTCCAGTGTGACTTCATGTAAACTTAACTACTTCTGCGATGACCCTATTTCCAAATCAGGTCTCATTCTAAAGTGCTAGGGGTTGGGACTTCACTTTATCTTCTGGGGGACACAATTCAACCCATAACAAGGCCCATTACACAAATATTGCTGGTTGCCTCGCCAACAGCTATACTCCTTTCTTTCTTCTCATTGGAGCCCTGATTCTCTTGGATGTCCACTCCTCTGCAAACTGACTCAGGGGAAGGTGACTCCTACCTAGCTCATGGGTAAATACCCATGGTCTAAACCAACCACGGTGACCACAAACTCTTTGCCAAGGATTGTTTTAGAGCTGGTATATGATCAAATTCTGGCCAATAAGAAATAGGAAGGCAGATCTGGTTTCTGAGAAGTGTTTCCTTTCTCCTTGAAGGGCACACAAAGAAGATGGCTCCCTTTATGTCTACAGGCATCATCAAGTTGAGCTGTGATGCGTTAGACTCTGGCAGCCAACTTGAGGATGGCAGAAATGAGGTGGAAAGAACCTGGGTTCTTGATGGTGAGATGAATTATGTCTATGCCTGGATCTGCAGCCCAATGTGGATTTTGTTCTAAGAGATCATAAATTTCCTTATCATTCAAGCCAACATTAGACTGGTTTTCTGTTCCTTGAAGCCAAAAGCATCCAAACAGATACACTCATTTTCCATGAGACGATGAAAGGACATGAGGAAGCATGTAGAAACAAAGGTGGAACCTGTTCCCTGACAAGAGCCAAAGACCTGGGTTCTTACCCTAGTTCTGCCACCAATATGATGTGTGAGCTTAGCAGAGACTCTGACCCTTTCTAAGTCCCTAGGTCTTCCTATATAAGGAAGGATTACATTGGATGGCCCTTGAGGTTCCTGTGGTGTTCAATCTCGTGGGTTTTTAGTCTTGGCATGTGCACACAATGGACTACCTGTTCAAAAGAATGAGACAGATGTATGTATGATAATTACAATGATGACCAAGATGTATTTTCTCAAGTGAAAAGGACAAAATACAGACCTTCTTACATGTAAGAAGAATACACATACACACTTGCAAATGAACAGAAAATATCCAGGAGCATAAACAAGGAGTAGATAACAGTGGTTCCTTTTGCAGAAGGGAATGTAGGGCCAGGGGAGGTGGGGAGAGGCAAAGGGGAAGAATTATTTTTTTACTGTTGGCTCTTTAGTATTGGTTGACTTTTAAAAATCATGTGCACACATTACTTTTTCAATTTAAAAAAAATGTATTTTAAGTGGACGAAAAGCTCCAAGTACTAACTCAAGTATAAAAAAACAGGCTTTAGCATTGTTTAGACAATGATATAAGCCATTTAAACAAAATTTTGTGTGGATATCTCTACATCTATGTCTGTATCTAGTCAAACATACAATAAAGGACTGGAGGGAAATGAACCAAAGTGTTAGCAATGCTTAGCTCTAAATAGAAACATAGTTTTCTTTACACCTATTTTAAAAAAATATTCCATTAATATGCATGGAACCTTTGGATAATCAGAAAAAAATGCTTTAATACGTTTTTTGAAATTAAAGCTTGAGTCCCAGCTTTTGGAACCGATGATGGAGACACTTGTCCTTGGTCCTCGAGGAGCAAGCCTTCTGCAGTGCAATAGAGAACTGTTATTCCAGCCCTTCAAGGGGGCTCAGATCTGCTCTAAAGAAGACATTTGTGATGTGGCGTCAGGCTACAAGCATGCACTTTGGCAT
>PVKY010004858.1:0-18472 GCA_004027775.1 Bradypus variegatus
ACAGGGCTCAGGGCCCACCCCGACAGGGCTCAGGGCTCCACAGTCCAGGGGCACAGCCCAACCACCACAATCTTCCCATCTGATTAAGACCCCAAGATCCCCTGCTTGCATCTTCCAGCACCTTCGCCACCCCTGGAATACAGTCCGAAGGCCCCACCAGGGCATCCACAGCCTCTGGCCACGGCCCCTGACCGCCTGCACCCCTGCCCTCCCCGTGAAGCACCCTCCTCTCCCAGGGCCTCGGCTCCCTCAGCGTCAGGGCTTGGCAGTTCCCGCAGCCAGGACACGCTTCCCCACCTCCTGCGGGCTCCCTGTCCAGCTCGGCCCAGCCTCTGCCCTGGGGACCCCTGGCCAGCGAGGACACCCACTGCCCCTTCCCATAGAAGCATCTTCTGACTGTTCTCTCCCTGGTTTTCTGCTTTATTTCTCCACAGCACTTGGTGTCTCTGGTAAAAGGGTGCTGTGTCTGTTGTCTGTGGTCTGTGGTCTGCCTCCCCCATGCAGAGACATTCTCTTTTAACCCACTAGAATGTCCCTAGCACTGAGGATGGCCCCTGGCCCAGAGCAAGTGCTCAGTAAATACTTGTTGATGAAATGAACTCTCTGCAGAACCACCTCTACTTGGCTTGTCTTTATTGATGACATCAAAAGTTTTACTCCTTCATTACGCTTTTGCAGTTTATAACTAAGTGAATGTGGGTATGTGTGCGTGTGTGTATGCACATATATATATATACACACACACATGGGGCAGGAGGAGAAAGATGACATACGGGTTTCAGTGATTCCAGAAAATTTGAAAACTTCTGCAGAAGAATTGCAGAGATTCTTATAAGCCAGAATGAAATATATGGAATATATGGAAAGTCAATAAAATACATTAAAGGGAGGTATAGGATTATGGTTAGATGGCAAAAAGCTAAGAAAGTTACAGAAAACAAAAATCAGCTCTTATTTTTTAAATTAATTTTATTTATAAACACTCCATATCCACTAAATATACACCCTCCCTCTTTCTCTTCTCCTCCCCTTCCCTAGTAACCTCTAATCTACTTTCTATCTCTGCAAATGTGCTTTTTCTATTCATCTCTCATAGGTGACATCATGCATATATATCCCTTTGTGCCTTGCTTATTTCACTGAGCATGTTTTCAAGGTTCTCCCGTGTTGCGGCGTGTCTAGAACTTCATTCCTTCTTATGGCCAAATAATACTCCATTGTGCATATGTACCAACTTTTGTATATCCATTCATTTGTTGATGGGCAAGGGTTGTGTCCACCTTTTGGCTATTGTGAATAACACTGCTATGAATATTGGCCTACAAGTAGCTGTTTGAGACCCTGTTTTCACTTCCTTTGGGTATATACCTAGAATTGGAATGGTTGGGTCATGTGGTAATTCTATATTTCACTTTCTTTTTGTTATTACAGAAGTTGTAAATTTACAGAAAAACCATGCAGTAAATACAGAGTTTCCGTATACTCCCCTCCCACACACAGTTTTTACTGTACTTAACACTTTGCATTGGTGTGATAACTTTGTTACAACTGTGGTTCATAGTTTACATTAGGGTAAATGTGTATTGTATGATCTTTTGGTTATTTTCTAAATTTTTTATTCTAGTAACATACATACAACCTAAAATTTCCCCTTTTAACCGTATTCAAATATATTATTCAGTGGTGTTAATTACATTCATAATATTGTGCTACCGTCACCCATTACCAAAACTTTTTCATCATCCCAAACAGAAATTCTGTACCAATCAAACATTAACTGCCCACCCTGGCCCCTGGTAACCTGTATTCTATATTCTGAAGCTATGAATTTGCTTATACTAATTATTTCATATCAGTGAGATCATACAATATTTGTCTTTTTGTGTCTAACTTATTTCACTCAACATGATGTCTTCACGTTTCATCCCTGTTGTCACATGTATCAGGACTTCGTTCCTTTTTACAGCTGAATAATATTCCACTGTTTATCCATTCATCTGTTGGTGGGCATTTGCATTGCTTCCCTCTTTTGGGAATTGTGAATAATATCATTATGAACATTGGTGTGCAAATATCTTTTCAAGTCCTTATTTTCAATTCTTTGGGGTCACATGGCAATTCTGTATTTAGCTTTTTGAGGAACTACCATATTGTTTTCCCACAGTGGCCACACAATTTTTCATTCCCACCAGCAAGGCAATAGAGTTCCAATTTGTCTGCATCCTTTCCAACACTTGTTATTTTTCATTTATTAAAATAATAGCCATCTTTGTGGGTATGAAGTGGTATCTCATTGTGGTTTTTGGTTTTGATTTGCATTTCCCTAACAGCTAATGATATTGAACATCTTTTCATGCGCTCTATTGGCCATATGTATATCTTCTTTGGAAAACATGTCTATTCAAGTCCTTTGCCCATTTTTTAATTGACTTGTCTTCTGTTGTTGCACTGTAAAAGTTCTTTTTATATACTAGACATTAAGCCCTTACCCGATACATAGTTTGTAACTATTTTGTCGTATCCTATAGGTTGTCTTTTCACTTTCTTGATAATGTCCTTAGATGCACAAAAGTTTTAATTTTGATGAGGTCAAATTTATCTATGGTTTCTTTGGTTGCTTTCACTTTTGTTATCATATCTAAGAATCCATTGCAAATGCCAGGTCATGATTTGCCCCTAAGTGTTTTATAGTTTTAGCTCTTCTATTTAGGTCATTGATCCATTTTGTGTTAATTTTTATTGGTGGTGTGAGGTAGGGATCCAACTTCTTTCTTTTGCACATTGATATCCAGTTTTCCTCACACGATTTGTTGAAGAGACTTTTCTTTCCACATTGCATGTACTTAGTACCCTTGTCAAAAGCCAATTGGCCATAGATGTGTGTGTCTATTTCTGCACTTTCAATTCTGTTCCATCAGTGTATATCTCTATCCTTATGCCAGTACTACAATGTTTTGATTACTGTAGATTTGTAGCACAACTTTGCATTGGGAAGTGTGAGTCCTCCAACTTCATTCTTCTTTGGCTATTCATGATCCCTTGCAGTTCCTTATGAATTTGAGGATTGGCTTTTGCATTTCTGCAAGAAAGGCTCCTGGGAATTTGTAGGGATCACACTGAATTTGTAGATCACTTTGAGTAGTATTGACATCTTTACAATATTAAGTTTTCCAATCCATGAACAAGAGATGTCTTACCATTTATTTAGATATACTTTAATTTCTTTCAGCAGTGTTTTGTAGTTTTCAGTGCACAAGTCCTTTATACTCTTGATTAAATTTATTGCTAGATATTTTGTTCTTTTAGATGCTACTGCAAATGGAATTCTTTTCTTAATTTCTTCAAATTTTTCATTGCTAGTGTATAGAAAAACAGTTGTTTTTTTTAAAACAGTTTTATTCGCACACTATGCATTGCCTCCTAAGTAAACAATCAAAGTTCCCTGGCATAATCACAGTTATGTATCATCACTGCAATCTGTATGAGGACATTTCCATTTGTTCCACAAAGAAAGAGGAATAGGAGAAAAAAGAAAAACTGAAAAAAGAAAAGAAAATGATGACTAAAAGAAAGAAAACAAAAATAAAATAAAATACAATTAAAAGGTCAGACACCACCACCAACGCCAAGAACACTTGATTTTTCATGTTGATCTTGTACCCTAGCACTTTGCTGAACTCTTTTCTTAGCTCTAGTAGCTTTCTTGTGACTCCTTTGGATTTTCTATATATAAGATCATCTGCAAGGAGATAGTTCTGCTCCTTCCTCTCCAATTTGGAATAACTTTTATTTCTTTTTCTTGCCTAATTTCTCTGGCTACTCGTCCTTTTAAGAGTGCTGACTCCTTGCCCTGCACTAGTTGTCAAATTCAGTGAGTGACTTTACTTCAAACTTCTACCTAATTATGCTATTTATAGATAGAGTGACTCCTTTTCCATTATTTCAACTTTCTTCTTGTTGGGCTAGGATGGAACCTGGTATAACTCATGCTCTAGACCTGGGACGACTCCTTTTTTGCCACTCCTCAGGATTCCCGCTGAAAGCCTCCTGTTTGGGAACGTTAGGCAGCTCTCTCCCCTGCTCTGGGGCCATGTGCTTCCCCAGCAGATCCAAGGGGAGGTGGGATCTCAAGCCTGTGCTGCAGGTAGATGCTTAGCAATGGTTATCTCATTGGCCCCCGGTTACCTGGCGCCTACTGTCTCACAGCACACACTGTTCTCCAAGTGTGGAAACTGGAATACAAGGGAGTTAGACGATGTTGTTCAGGTCAACTAGAAAATAAAGAGCTATACCTTGGGACCACGACATAGTAGGAACTCAGAACATAAATAATGTTGAGGATGGCAGGCTGGGGACTTTTGGTGCTGAGGGTGGGGAGGTGCAGGGGCAGGGGGATGGTTAGGAGAGGAGGGGGCAGAAGGGCTTGGATAAGGGCAGCTCAGAGGCCTAAGGGGTCAGTTAAGACTGGCCATGGGAGCCAGAGCCTCTGCTGGAGCCCATGCTTGGCCGAGTGGGGATGCGAGGTAGGGAGAAGGTAGGAGCCTTCCATGCTGTTGAGATGGAGCCCCCACTTTGGGGGAAGATGGGTGTTTAAATGGGTTCACTTACAGTCCAGAGATCCCAGAAATCAAACAAACTTAGTGAGTGTTCTGGGTTTGTGTGGACATTTGAGGGGAATGGGAACTGGCATTCCACTGGTCTCCAAGTACCAGGATACAAACCCCATGGTGAGTAGATGAAACTCAAAGATGCATCTTGGGATGGGCTCAAACTCAGGTTTCACCTGTCTCTAAAGTCTGGACTTTTCCCACTGTGGATTGATGCTTCTACTTTCATGTATAAAAAAAGGCATTAAACCTTCCACTTCTTCTTGAATATGTGTCGGGCTTATCACAGAACTTTGACAACCTGTCAGTACATCCAGAAATAGCCTCAGGCGAAGCTGGAAATACACTTGGATTAAGTAACTTATGGTGGTTTCCCACAGCACTGCAATAAACTAGTACAAGAAATTCTGTATTTAGAAATGCAAAAGGTGTCTTCTTATTCTAAGATAGATAAAGATTTGTGTTGTTTAAATACTCAAGGTATATGTTGTTGGACTTATATTACACTTAAGCAGCTGTTTGGCCATGTTTTATCTTTGTATATAAATAATAAGTTAATGCTAATCCATCTCTCTGCCCTCCAACTGCCTGAAAGCAAAGCAACATGAGTGGGGATTTCCAAATTGAGCATGGTTGTGTAAGTCAGCATGTTTTTCTTCCCCTCTGGAAATTATGAAAAAACAACAATGAGAATTCAAATGAAAAAGCTCTTCTACTTGGAAATTTCGTTTTTAATCTTCTCTTAAACAACCCTTGGATCAGAAAAATTAATCTAAATTGCAGAACTGCTAAAGAAAAAACTAATGAAAATATTGTCTTCAGAACCCAGGGAAACTGTAGGATACATTTCAGAGTAAATTCCTGGCATAAACACTTGTATTGATATAAAAGAAAGAATAAAGCAAATAAAATAAGCATCTTACTCAAGGAATTTTATAAAGACGATCAATAAATTAAATAGAAGGAAGGAATTTAAAAAGATAGAAGAAATGAATGAGACAAGAAATGTTTTTATAAAGTGGATTACACAACCAATTTGAAAATCTGGTTCCTTGAAAAATATTTAAAGGCAAGTAACTAGTAAGCACTTAAAATATGTAAGTAATGGTAAAAACATAAAATAAACAATGGGGGAGAAAATACCATTACTCAAAATAGGAAATGATAAAAGGGAAACCACAGAAACAAGGGAAATTGAATAAATTTTGAGAGACTAATTAGCTCAACTCTGCAAAAAAAACTTTAAAGCACAAATGAAGTGGATAATTTTCTAAAGAAAATAGAATTTGTAGAAACTAAACCTAGAAGAGAGAGAAAATCTGAAGACTAATTCCATAGAATTAGAATTAGAATTAGAATTAGAATTATTAGAATTAGAATTAGAATTATTAGAATTAGAATATTGCCAAAAAAATACCCTCCCATACACCCAGAAAAGCACCCAGATGACTTCTCAGGGAAACACCCCAGCCTGAAGGCACAGCCGATTCTCAGCCCCATAGTTTGATCCATCCACCCCCAGGATTGCCAGCGGCAGCCTCAGGGTTTCGCAAAGGCTGGTGCTGCCTGTGTGTGTCTGACGGGACCAAGGCCAGAGAATGCCAGTCCTCTCCCCTCAGGACCCGACCCTAGATCATAAAAAGCAGACAAGCATCCTCCTGGTCTTTTAGCTTCAATCGTGTGAATTCACGTCAGTGGCTAATATTACCTTCTTCCCATGGGTTCACCAGCCCAGCCCCGTTCTAAATGCTGGGGATAAAGGAGGGGACAAAGCACATGTCCCTGCCCTGGTGGACCTTATACTTCAAAAGGGGAGATAGACAGGAAAAAGAACATACAATGCATAGTATAGCAATGGTATAAGTGATGGAGAATGCTGAAGCCAATAAAGGGACTGGGGACGGGGCGAGGGGAGAGCATTGCTGATTGGCACCACTGAGGAGGAATTCACAGGTAAGACAGCAGGTAGCTGAGGGAAGGAGCCAAGTGGACACTCTGGGAAGAGTGTCCAGCCAGAGGGGACAGCTAGAAAAGGCCCCAGCATGGGGATGTGCCAGGCATGATCAAGAAACAGCAAAAAGCCCCCTGGGCAGCGGGAGCGTCATATACACAAGCCAGAATTATCGTTTCTTTGTAACTTATTATTCAGTTTGGCAATTGTCTTGATTCGATGGATGGATAACATGGTATGATATATTTAAGCAGTTTGAAACTATTAATTTCTACACGCTTTTTAAAAATCATCTACTAGATGAAACACACTAAAACTACCTGTGAAATTTGGAGAAGTTTAGGTTCTTTTAAGAAAAAAGTATTAGTAATCATTGATTTACATCTATGGCAAAAGTGTTTATTTTAGTTTACTTAGATAATGCTCTAGTTGGTGGAAATGTGTTAATTCTTTGTGAATGCTTCAGATTTAAGACAACAGACATTTAAAAAAAATAATATTTAAAAAAAAAGTTCATAGTAGGAGTAGGAGAAGAATTTGAAGGCACTGGCTCCAGGTCCTGTAGACCTCCCAGGCGAATGTCAAAAGTTTGGCTTCATTCTGTGGGAAGTGGGAAGAGGTCAGGGGCCTGAGCCAAGGTTCAGATCGGACATGTAAAAGGAAGGCCGTGCCTGACGCGGGAGCAGGGGCCAGCAGGCAGGCGTCTGGGGCCACAACCCTGGCAGGAGGGGGTGGTGGCAGGACCAGAGGGGAGCAGTGGCCGGCAGACAGCTGACTGGGTTCTGGTTATGCCTGGAAGATCTTTCCAGAGTCAGGATGACATCCAGGGATATGCTGGAGAGTGGGCGAATGGTGGGTCGTGTGAGTGAAAGATCTTGGCCAAATGGCCAAAGCAAAATCAAATGCCTTTTCTCCAGAATAATATGAGTGAAGAGCAGAAAAGGCTATCTTAGTGAAGCCCCGAGTTCTATAAATGGGGATTTTAAATAACGTATGAGTGTCCATAGTCCCAAAAATCCATCAAAATTGAACTTGGGCAGATTAATCATTGTGCTTGTTTCCTGTGTCTGAATAGTGAAGTTCCTTTTCTCCTGAATTCAAGTCCGGAAACCATTCCGAAACCCATGCCAATTGTCTCCCAAATGCTGAGCCACTTAAAGGCCATCCTGACTCAGCAGAGCATTCGGGGCCCCAGCGGACGAGAAAGGGCGGTTTCCCAGTTATCCGTGCTACAAGTGCAGGCTTCTTTGTAGGTCTGAGGGGTGAAGGGTGGTGTTCAAGTTCAAATTCACAACGGGCCATTTAGGAGACATACCGCTGCTTAACGAATCACAGGATGCAAGAAAGGGCCTGGAGCAGAGACGCCATCCACCTCTCCCCTTGGGTGCACACGACTGTAGTCACCCTGGAGACTAGTCGCACATTGTTCTGAAGGAGGATAAGGCACATGTGGCCCTTCGCTACTGGGACCTGGCAGGAGAAAAATAATGTAGCTCCCTGAGGGCCGTCTGTGTCATCTTCTTCACGGCCACGTCCCTCAGCACAGAGCTGCTTCCAGAAGATGCTCAAGAAGTGTTTGCCTGGGTGGGTCAGCAATGAGCAGTGATTGGCTGAATCTTCCTGGACATCACTCTAGCTCCTTATCATATGAGTATTATAAGTGAAGAACAACCTGTAGGGTTAGGGGGATATTCCTTAGGCTTTGTGACCCAACAGATCCAACTTCACTCCTCACCTTGTCCCTACTTGCTACAGAGCATTGGGCAGTTCTCTCAGCTTCTCCGTGCCTTAGTTTCTGCATCTGTGATATCAGGACAGGAATACTGACCTCACATGCTTGTTATGAGGATACACTGAGATAATGAACGTGTGCAGGTTGAATGACCTGTTTTTAATCTTAGTCTGTGTCCCTGTGGGTGGGAACCCATTGTAAGTAGGACCTTTTGAAGATGCTGTTTTTAGTTAAGGTGCAGCCAACTGAACCAGGGTGGGCCTTAATCCAGATGACTGGAGGCCTTTTAGGAGAAGCCAGAAGCGGGCAGCCAGTGGAAACCCAGAAGAGAAAGGAAAAGACATTGCCAGGTGACACAGGGCAGGGATTCAAGCCAAGGAAGCCCAAGAAATACAGCAAGCCGGCAAGAGAATGCTCCTGTCCCTGGGAGGAAGCCGCCTTCTAGCCTCTGAAATAGTGAGGCAATAAATTCCCATGGTTTAAGCCAACCCACTGGTGGTATTTGTCGTAACAGCTCTGGCAACACAAGGCAATATGGAAAGTACTTAACACAGGGCCCCATAATTATTAGAGTAATAGTTAGATCATTATTAACCCTAAAATGGCATTCAAGTGACAAGAGGAGTTTTATAAAGGTGGCATCTTGTAGATAAAATTTTTAATCTTTCTTCTTTTGTTACGAAAAAGGTTAAATATATGCAAAAATAGGCAGCACAATGACCCACCCATGCACCCAGTACCCCGTTTTGACAATGATAATTTGTAGCTGATCACTCCCTTCCTCGACCCCCTGCATTCTTTGAAAGTAAATCCTGGACATATCATTTCATCTCTAAGTACATCAATATTGTATCTCTAAAAATAATTTTAAAAATAAAAAAAATAATGGAAAATAATGACTATCACACCCATGTCATAACTGAGAATAATTTGTAACAATTCCTTAATGAGATGAACTGTTGGCTGGTGGGCAACTACAAGGAGAAAGGAAGAAGGAAGGCAAGTCTGGCCTAGGCAAGGGCTCCGGGAGTTCTCCAGGCACAGGGAGGCCCCCTGCTTATGTCCCCCCCTGCTCCGGTCAAGCTGGGCTCTCCCTATGGGGGGTGGGGGGAGAGGAGGGCCTGAAGCTGGCATTTCACACCTGAAGCGAGGCAGTGCAGGGGACCCCATAATTTTCTTCTTTCCCAAACCAAAGGTCATTTCGTTTGAAAAACTGTAATAAATTCTTCTGCTTCTGGACTAGTGGGAAGTTCTAATTTAATTCCACTTTCCATCTACCTGGCAGTGGTGGAGGTCCTGGCTTCCATGCAGGTCAGAGCAACCAGGAGAGCACACGCTGAGCTGGGAAGAACTGCCTTTGGTTTCCGAAGTTTAACAGAGCATAGAGGCTCACGGCTCTGGGGGATTCCACTCTCAGTATATACTATGCTTCTTTCCCCCCTATTTTCCCCCTTATTTGTTCTACCAGGTCAGGAACACAGTGGAAACCCCAATTTCATTCTCTGTTGTTCTACTTATAAAACCTTGAATTAACATATTTTCCTTTATTTTTTTCTTCACTGAAATGTACAGCAATTTGTTCATTTGGAAAGAAGAGATACTGGTGTTGAAGATACAGAATGTCACTAGTTCAAACTGAGGTCATCCTCCACCATTTAAAAGCCAGGCTTCCCGCAGAGTCTGGAGTCATCAGGTAACATCAGCAAGTCGGAGAAGGATGATGCCAAGAGAAGATGAGAACACCAAGAAGTCTGAAGGGGAACACAAGGCCTGCTTCATGCTTCTCGTCCCTTCTTTGAGAATATATTTAGCTTAGGAGCTGGGGATCCTCCCCTTGGGGAGGACGAGGTGTCTGCAGTCTGAAGACTGACCCAGCATAGAGACCTCAAAAGCCCCGGTCACCTTCACAAGCCCCTCCCCACTGCCTCAGCTTCAGAAAGCCTGCACCACAGTGGTCCTCAACTGTGGGATTTGTTACGTGACAGTGGCCCTAGGCCCACGCTGCCCTGGCCCACGAGGAAATTCCCAGTGGGCCCTGTTCCAGACTCCTTCATTGGGGATGAGATTCCCCTGTTGCCCCCAGACCGCCCAAGGCCCATGAGTGTCCAGAACTGTTGTGCATGGATGCTGGGCCTGGGGGTGGTGGGAGCTCCACACTCGGGAACCGCGTCTCCTGTGCCCCTTTCACCCACAGACTCCCCTCCTCCCCAGCTCCCCCCACCCCAGCTCTCCCAGTCCTTCCCTCCCCTCCCCACAACCTGGGGGCCCAGCTATTTGGGGGGTGGGAAAAGTGGCTTTGCAAGCAGCTTCTGAAGCCTTTGGCCTCCCACTTAAGAAAGAGAAGGAGAGATTGCCAGCAACCACGGCCCTGCCAGAGCTCTGTATTTTCTATTTTCCCCTCTAGAGAAGCGTCAGGAAGGCAGTGGCAATGTGTCTTGCTTGCTGCTGCATCCTGGGTGCTGAGCACAACACCCAGTGCCTCGGAGGGCAGCAAAATGTGTTAAATGTTATTGAATGAATGAATGAATGAATGAGAACTGCACAGAAGCCATCACTGCTCCTTCTAATGGGGCTATGGTACCACAGCCTTGAAAGAAACTACACAAGAAGAAAACAGAAGCCAGAATTTCCTCTTTTGAGCTAATGAGCCCCTCTTAAAAAAAAAAAAAAAACAACTCTGTGATTCTCTTGTGCTTTAATGTATATTTTAGTGCCTCTAAAAAATGTGGTTTAAAAAAAGGGATTGGTAAGAGAAGGTACAATGAGTCATGGACAAAGAAGAGATGACCTGGTTCAATCAGATTTCAAGGATGCTATGATCAAAGGATCGTCCTCCAGGTACAGACTTTCAAGGGCAGTTTGGTTTGACAGACTCAAAATCATTATCCAGATTGAGTCGTGGGCCCGAGGGTGGGGACGGAGAAGGAAGAGCCATCGTGAGTGAGTGAGGCCGGGGGCACCTGGGAGTGGGCAGGTGGCTTGGGAAAGCTGGAGGGTGAAGGAAGGAGGTCCCGGGAGGTGAGCCTGAGCTAGAGAAGGGAGGGAAAGGAAGAGCCCAAGCGGGATTTCCAGCTGCTTTGAACCCCTGCCGAGCTCATCTCTGAGTCTTCCCACCAGCCACGCCTGGTTCCTGGCAGCCCTCTGCCTCCTGGGGCCAGATTCCCTCCGGGCCCAAGCCTCCTGCCGCTCACCTGCGTGCCCCTTGCACAACTTCCTGCCCCACCAGGTGTGCCAGCGCCCATGTGGTGCCTTCTCACAGCCAATGGAGTCCTGGTCCCAGCTACAAGGAGCTGCCGTGTAAAAGAGATGCACCACAAATGGGTTTTCAATTGATGCTTCTGACTTTTTAACTCCCCCACGATCATAAAAGAATGCAATGTAGTTACACGAGGAAATTGTAGTTGCTTCAGGAACAATCGGCTTTGGTTACACCCAGGAGACCATAGAGTAATCTGGGAACTTTCCAGTTCCCTGTTCACCCTGAGCTGTGCTCTCTCGTTGAAGGAGACACAGGGCACCCAGCCACTCGCACTCAGACCATGGGTCCCCAGCACGGCCTTCCGGGCTTTGTCGTCAGTCTCCTCCTGGCCGCCGTGGGAGGTAAGTGCTTTATTTCCTGTTAACTTCTCGCAGCTTTGCCATCTGATCAAAGCTCTGTCAGAAAGGACACTGGCTCTTTTCTGGGCTTTGTTGAAATTTCAACTTTTTTCTGTCACTAAATGATGGAAGGGACAAGGGGTCCATTATCTTTCTGCAGCCTGATTAACTCCACGTGTCCCTAAGGAGTATCTCAGAAGGGGCAGGCACTTGAGTGGGTGCCAGAAACAGGCAGCAGGACAAGTGTGCATCCATCTGTCTGTCTGCTCAGAGTTTCCTTTGCCTTCCAGGGGTCCCAGGATACAGTGGCAAGGGCACACACTCCTCAGCCAAACTGTCTGAAGCTGAATTTCTACTTGGCCTGGGGCAATTTACTTCTGCCTCTCTGTGCCTCACTTTCCACGTCTGTGGAATGGGGTTGTCAGTCCTTGTGAGGATTAAATGAGTTTAGAGATGCCCAGTGCTTAGGGCAGTGGCTGGCACAGAACAGGAATCAGGAACAGCATGTGGGGATTTGCTCCGTAACCAAAGAGAGCACTTCAGGAGCCAGAGCGACTTACCACAAGGAACCTTGGAGCCAGGAGTGGTTTACGATGGGTCCTTCTCAGGGCAAGAGGCTCGGGCAACCTTCCCGAGAGTACACAGCGAATGGCTCAGTCACTGGGGCATAAAAACGACTCAGGCCTCCACCTTCCATCCACAGGTGGCTGTGAGGAGACTGCCCCTTGGCAAATACTAAGAACTCATTTAGCAAACTTCGGTAAGAATTCAAATGCTACCAAAACGATTCTAGTCCTGATCTTTCTAGCGCTGTAATTTTGGGGAAGATATGGGACCTCGTTAAGCCTCAGCTTCTCCATCTGTAAAATGCAATCATAGAATACATACTTTATTTGGCAGTTGTGAGAATTCAATAAGATGTAAAGCTCCGAGTACAGCTCTGATGTATCCTAGGTGCTCAGCAAATGCCAGCAGGAAGAGGGAGGAAGGGGCAGGAGGGTGACCGAGAGGAGGACCCCCAACTGCTCACTCTCCACCTGCTCCATCAGCTCCCCTCTCCTGAAGCTTTGCTCCTGGTTTTCTGGGTAGATAAGTGGCAGACTCTGGAGCCAGACTGTCTGGGAACAAACTAGTGTCAGCAAAGCCTTCGTTTTCTATTCTATGACAGGGAGGCACAATAGTGCCCTTCTCGTTGATGAGCTGGTGGATTAAATGTGGTAATACAGGTAGAGACTCTCGTGCACAGTGGGTTGTTATTGATGGTGGTATTGTTGTTACAAAAATGAAAGAAGAAATCTGTAGACTAGGAGGGAAAGGGCATTGAGCTTCTGTTTTCATTCCCTTGGCTGCTCAAGCAAATACCATGCAATGGGACGTCTTAAATAGGAATTTAATGGCTCATGGATTTGAGGTTAGGAACAAAGTCCAAATCAAGGCATCATCAAGGCAAAGCTTTCTCCCCAAAGACTGTGGTGATCTGGGGCTGGCTGCTGGTCCTTAGCTGGCACGTGGCATCGCCCCCTGTCCTCTCCCTTCTCTTCCAGGTTCTGTTGACTTTCAGCTCCTGGCTGCTGTCTCTGTGGCTTTCTCTCTGGTCTGAATTTCACTCTGCTTATAAAGGGCTCCAGTGATAGGATTAAGATCCATCCTGATTGAGGTGGGGCACACCTTAAATGAGGTAACCTCATCAAAAGGTCCTACTTACAATGGGTTCACACCCACAGGAATGGATTAAGTTTAAGAGCGTGTTTTTTGGGGGAACATACAGCTCCAAACCATCACAGCATCTATCTTCAGGTTAGCAAATCAGTTAAAGGCAGCTCTTAAGGAAATCATGCCTGTCATCTCCCAAGAACTTCTGGAAGTTTTATGTACTAAACATGATTGACAAGGTAGTGATTCTGGTGAGTAAAATCAACACTTTCCAAGCACATGCCATCGTTTGAAGCATGGAGGAGCTTTTAAAAAACAAAGGCAAAAACAAACAAACTATGCTGCTAACACCATTTGGTTGGTAAAAATAATACCTGAGGAAACAGTGCCATTCACTGGAAAATAACACCTTGAAATCTAGAGCTGAGATCATTGGCTGAGTATCTGCCTCCATTTCAGTAAGGTGATATTAGAGCAAGACTTGAAGGAGGTGAGGAACTGAGCTGTGTGGGAATCCCAGGGGAGAGCATTCCAGAAAAAAAGGAAGAGCCAGTGCAGAGCTCCCCAGGTGGGCTATTTCCTGGCAGGTGGAGCGAGAGCAAGGAGAGGGTGGTGGGAGATGAGGTCAGGGAGAAGGTGGAGGATGGCCTCCTGACTCCCCCTTCTACCCAATCCCCTACTCCTCGTGAGAAAACAGACCCTAGAATAAAATTTTGTCCAAGGACTCTTGCTCCCAGGAAACTACATTAGGTGAAGTTGGGCCTCCCATGTCTCCCGTCTGGAGAAAGAAAGCACAGACCCCACCAGGGCAAAGCCACCCCATCCTCTCAGGACACCAGACTCGCCATGGGCTCCGGGGAAGCTTCCCTGGATAGCTGTGCTTGGGTGCTGGGAGCCAGGATACAAGCAGGTGAGAGCAGCCTCTCAGAACCGGGCAACAAGTGAGGGGCCATATGGGTCAGCTGGGCAAGGACAGGGACACGGAGGCAGGACCCAGAGAGAAATCTGAGAAAGGGGGAGATCCGGGAAGGGGTGAGGGGCCTTGGCGTGGGTGGCCTCTGGTCTCACCCATTCTGTTCCGTCACCATCCAGCAAGGGACTGAGGTCAGTGTTTTCCTTTACTGCTGTTTACTTCCTCTCCAGCTTGGGGAGTGGGGTGGAGGAATATTGCCTTTCAAAAAGTAATCTAGGAGACAATGGTCCTGAGGCATCTGTGTACATCAAAATCCCGGCATTGAAGGTTGAAATGCTGATTTCTGGGCTCCAGCTCGAGCCTCTCCTCTGTACTCAGAGCAGACACTTCAGGGAATCCCAAGGCTGGCATCACCTTGTTACTGATGGTAAGACAATGCTCCCTCGATCACCGTCAGATGTTTCCCCTTCTCTCATCATTTTAGAAACCCAAGCAGCCCATGAACCACTGAAGCCCCAGAAGGTTCAATTTCAGTCCCGGAATTTTCACAATGTCCTGCACTGGCAGCCTGGGAAGGCGCTGGCCGGCAACACCAGCCTCTACTTTGTGCAGTACAAAATGTAAGTCGATCGCGCTTCGTCCGGGTGACAGAGCTGACCCCCAAGGCCACGTGTTCCAGCAGGCAATGGCTTGGTAGGAGCCACATCTTTTCAGTTTCAGAAGGGTTGAGAAGAAGCAGAGGTAGGGACAGAAGCGACTTGTCCCCCTGAAGGCTGCCTGGGGACCCAGAACTCATGGTGATGTGCACAGCTGATGGGGTGGGGCAGGCAGGGGTCCCCATCCCCGGGGTACCCAGCTCCAAGCCCTTTCAGGCTCCACCACTGCTCTTCCGTGATGGGCTGTCAATGCGTATCTGTCAATAAATGCTGGAAGTGACTTGGATAGCATATAGCAGTGTGCCAGTATGGTTGTATTATGTCTTCCCAAACACCATGTTCTTTAATGCAATCTTGTGGGGTCAGATGTATTAGTGTTGATTGGGTTGGAATCCTTTGAGTGTTTCCGTGGAGATGTGACTCAATCAACTGTGGGTGAAACATTTGATTGAATTATCTCCACGGAGATACAGACCCCAACCATTCAGGGTGGGTCTTGATTTAATCACTGGAGTCGTATAAAAATGCTCACAAAAAGAAGGACCTCAGAGCAGCTGAGAGGGACATTTTGGAGAGAAAAATTCTGTTGGCAAAGCTAAGAGAGGAACACAAACACTTAGATGCTCAGGAGCTAGAGAAGCTAAGAGAGGACAAAACACCCAAGAGCAACATTTTGACGAATGCACAGGAGCTGAGAGAGGAGCTGAACACAACCTGGGACCAGCAGACACCAGCCACCTGCCTTCCCAGCTAACAGAGATTTTCTGGACACAATTGGTCTTCCTTTGGAGAAGGTATACTCGTGTTGATACCTTAATTTGGACATTTTCATGGCCTTCAGACTCAACAATTGTAACCAAATAAACCCCCTTTATAAAAGCCAGTCCATTTCTGGTATTTTGCATAAGGGCAGCATTAGCAAACTGGAACAAGTGGGTACAAGGGGAGTGCAAACTATTAACAGTGGAAAAAGCAGTGTGGAAGACCTGGAGGTGAGTGTGCAATAGAGCTTTTCCATCTTCAAGTCATTTTTAGTGCAGACTACTATTTAGAAAATTCTTTTCAAGAATGAATGACTCTTGTGAGCATGAACACAAACTACAGCGTACTGCTGCAGTTCCTTCCCTTATGCTCTCCAGGCTCATCCTTGTCCTCCTGGAGAGCTTTCCCTGGATCCAGCCTTGTCCTCCTGGAGAGCTTTCCCTGGATCCAGGCCTGGAAGTTCCTGATTTGCAAACAGCAGCTTTTTCCTGCTGGTTTCTTTGGTGGTTCTGCCTCTTCTGATGTACTGGAGATGTTAGCTGAGCAAGAAAGGAGATGTCGCAGCTCAGCTCTCATGGTTTTCCATTGGAAATTTAGAAAATGCTATGTAGATAGGAATAAAAATTACTATTTTTATTCCATAAACCAATCCCTAGTGTAATGTCTGTTCAATGCCTCTCCAGCATGGGTAAGAACTAGGTTAGATTTCCTAATAATTAATCTCTCACTCACCTGAGAGGGAACATCCCCCAGAATTTTCTCAGTCTTTAACTGCTGCTACTTTTCTCTACATATTTTGTGTAGTCAACTATAACATTTTTACAAATCGTTACAATAAAGATTTCCCCATTCCAAAATAGATTTTTGCATCCACTGGGGATGCATCTAGTGTATAAGAAGTACTGGTGCTCTTTTTATACTTCATCTTAGGCAGTATCCATAGGTCCAAAATTCTCTAATAAGTGGGTTAGCAGCTGTTTTACCAGGAATCTAATGAAGCTTAAACATCAGGGCCCCATGTAAGAAGTTTATATTTGTAATTCTTTTACTTAAAAAGAGCTCCCAACCTTGTATAAACTTAAGACCTAGATCCATCCCTGTCTATATTGTATTTCCACAGCACAATGCAAATGCATATTTTTGAGCTCTTTTATTGGGGTCTTTCCAGTTCATGTGGGTCTGATGTTAAAATCTATCCCATTTGGGATAAGATGAAAAATGAAGTATCAAATTAAAAGAGAAGCCAGGCATTATAACTAAATTCAGCTAGCAAAGCAGTGTCTCATCCATAACAAACAATTAAAACTCATCGAACTGTGCTCAAAATACTTTGTTCATGATGCTTTATTGAGACCTTCTGATGTAATGAAACTGTGGTCATCCGATAGTTTACAGAGCACAGGCACCAGCAATAGTCCCCCTTATACATTGTTAAAAAGTTCAATTGCATGTCCTCCTGCAAATATTTGGGAAGCCTTTCTCCCAGCCCCAATCCCTGTTCTGGTGCCCCACCATCTACTTCCTGCATTTGCTGCGATTTGAGGCAGGTGGGACATAAAGCGTTAATCGTTAATCTTTTAATCTTTTCTTTTGTTGCTAGGCCATTGCCTAGTCCCAGGCTGAATTGACCTGTGGGCCTCTTTGCCTCCCTGTTTTTGCCTCGGGACGCCTCCCTCACTCCCAGTTCATAATTCAACCCAGCTCTATTTTCCATAAAGAAATCCCCCATATGTCTTGGGGAAGCATCACCTGAGATGAAAAGTGGAAGCAACTTCTCAGAACTGACCACATTACTCAACAGCAAGCTGAGAAGTGCAGAAAACCGCAGAGTTGAGCTCTCAGATGCACCAAAGATGTGAAGACCTGGTGGAAAAGTGAAGCTTGGCCTGTTCGCCAGAAGAAAAACTCTTCTCTAAGTATTAAAACAAATAAACAAATAAAAACTCCAAAAACTACTAATAGAGAGGTTAAGGTAGAGTTCATTTTTCAACTAGACAGCACTTTGGTTAACAAGAAACATTTTTTTAAAAGGGAAAGAGTAACCATAAGGCTTCAGAGTAGTTCTGGGAATGAAGGGCAGGTTTCAACTAGCCTAAAAATTAATAGACTGAAAAACCTGCAGACCCTTCCATGGAAACTCAGGTCTGTGTCTTTTCCCTGATGTAGGTACGGGCAGAGACAATGGAAAAATAAGCAGGGCTGTTGGGGTATTCAAGGACTCTTCTGTGACCTCACCAATGAAACCTCAGACATACAAGAGCCTTACTACGCAAGGGTGAGGACCGCCTCGGCTGGGGTCTTCTCAGGCTGGAGTGTGACCCGGCGGTTCACATCCTGGTGGGAAAGTGAGTTCCATCGAATTCCCCTGCTTTGCTCTCCTTGCACTTGGAAAACCCCAGTGTTTCAGGCCAAATCTATCACTTCACCATAACTATTGAATTCACATTTTCAGAGAATGCAATCCGTCTTCTCATCCATTCCGGATCTCTTCTAATCTCAGCCTCAGGTGGCCAGTTAATCATCAGTGTGTCCACTGAAAATTCTTTACTCTTCATGTTTGTTTTCATGAGGTAGCTGCCTTTCTAATTTTCTTCAGTTATT
>PVKY010004859.1:0-18470 GCA_004027775.1 Bradypus variegatus
CAGGCTCTTGGAGATTCAAGGCCGCCGCAAGTCTAAGCCTTCATTTCAGTTCAGCCCCAGACCTGTCCCTCACTGTCCCACAAACCACTGGACTTGGCATAGCTTCCCTGAGTTCTCTGAGCGGGTCCCCCCTCCCAGCCACGATCCTCCAGGACCTCTGCCAAGGGAATGCCGTGCTACGTCACCAGTGTGCACCGTCCCTCAAGGGAAGCCTTGGGCCGCCAGGGTGTGCTGGGGTGCTCTCAGCCTGATGCAAAGATGGCTGAACAGGGCGTCTCAACTGCCCCCCCCCCGCACAGTTCCTCCTTCCCAGCTCCAGGACAACTGGTGGGGCTCTGGGCTGTGGGCAGGAGTTTATCCAGCCCTCCGGGGAGCCAGCTGATAGCCGTGGGGTTTCTTTCTGCTTCTGGCTCTCCGCTGCACTCCCCCGGCCCCGAGGGTTATCTGCAGCGGTCTATCCTACCGGCCAGACACCGAGAAGCCGGTTCAGCCCCCTCTTGCTGTGTTTTACTGTGTGGTTCCTACTATCACAACTGCAGCCGCTCCTGGGTTTTTCCCTTTTTTTTTTCCTTAAAGAACCAGTAGGTCTTCAAACACCAATCCCTGGTTTCCCTCCATCACTGCGCAACTGCAGGTCTTCCAGCCAGCTTACTCACTTGTTTCAGAATGCAGACATCCAGTTTCACCACGTATATGGCCCCTGGGGTACTAGCAGACCTCGTCCAGCTGACGCATCGCTGTAACCGGTATTCTGGGTCACTTTCTGGTTTTTATCTAGTGTTTTTCACGGAGGCTTTTTTTGCCTTGTCTCATCTAGCTGCCATCTTAGTTTCTCCTCCTGTCAAATGCCTTTTCTGCATCAACTGAGATGATCATGTGTTTTTTCCCTTTGTTTTGTTAATGTAGTATGTTACGTTAATTGATTTTTTCATGTTGAACCACCCTTGTACACCTGGGATAAATCCCACTTGATCACAGTGTAAATTCTTTTAATGTACTACTGAATTCAGCCTGATAGGATTTTGTTGAGGATTTCTGCATCTATATTCATAAAGGATATTGATCTGTAATTTTCTTTTCTTGTGGTATCCTTATTTGACTTTGGTATTAGGGTGATATTGTCCTCACTGAGTGAGTTAGGGAATGGCCTCTCATTTTCAATTTTTGGAACAGTTTAGACAGGATTGCTGTTAATTCTCGGAATGTTTGGTAAAATTCACCAGTGAAGTTGTTTGGTCCTAGGTGTTTCTTTGTCAGGGTTTTTGAATCAATCTCTTTGTTACTGGGCCAAACATACATGCTCCCAGTATATGCATGAGGGTTACACAGCTCCCTTCAGAACTGGAATCAGGAGTCCACCCTGGGAGTAGGGGCTGCCTCCAGGTCAATTCAGAGAAGGATGAGAAAGGGCCAGCCAGGGTGCTACAACATCTTAGTGCTTTTAAGTAGCCTTTATCTTGATTTGGCACTTGCCCTGCTACTGCAGTCCTTTAACAGCTATCTGGAGGTTTGAGAAAGATGTTTCTGCCAGTTTTTACTGATTTTTCAAAGCTTCTGGGGGTGGGAATAGGGGGATTGAGCCCTGAAGTATCTCACTGCCATCTTGACTGGGCCAGGGCCTCCCTGTTGTTTTTGTTTATTCTCTATTTTATTTATCTCTGCTTGAGTCTGTTATTTTCTTCCTTTTGTTTGCTTTTAGTTTAGTTTGCTCTTCTTTTCCTAGTTCCTCCAGTTATAAGGTTAGGACTCTGACTTGAGATCTTTTTTCTTTTTTAATTTAAGCATTTAGGGTATAAATTTCCCTCTCAGCACTGCCTTTCTTGCATCTCATAAATTTTGGTATGCTGTATTTGGGTTTCATTTGCTTTAAAATAGCTCTTAATTTCCCTCTGATTCCTTGTTTGACCCACTGCTTTTAAGTGTGTAGTTTAATTTACACATATTTATTAATTTTCCAGTTCTTCCTGTGTTACTGATTTCTAACTTCATTCCACTGTGGTCAGAGAAGATACAATGTATGATTTCAGTATTTTATAATGTATTCAGGCTTTTTTGTGACCTAACATCTAATCTACCTTAGAGAATGATCCATGGGCACTAAAGAATGTGTATTCTTTTGCTGTAGGGTAAAGAGTTGCACATTCTTCTGTTAAGTCTAGCTGGTTTACAGTATCATTCAAATTTTCTACTTCCTTACTGATTTTCTGTCTAGATGCTTTAATCATTACTGAAAGTGATATACCGAAATCTCATACTACTTATGTAGAACAGTCTCTTTTCCCTTTCAAATCTGTCAATATTTGTTTCATGTATTTTGGGACTCTGCTGTTAGGCGCATATATATAAATCTTTATAAAATCTTATGGCTTCTTGTTGAACTGACCCTTTTTTATCAGTATATAGTGTCCTTCTTTGTCCCGTTTTAACAGTTTTTGACTTAAAGTATACTTTATCTAATAGTAGTTTAGCTACCCCAGTTCTCTTTTGGTTACTGTTTGCATAGAATATCTTTTTGCATCCTTTCACTTTCAACCTAGCTGTGTATCTTTGAATTTAAGATGAATCTTTTGTAGACAGCATATAAGTTGGGTCATACTTTTTTAACCCATTCTGCAATTTTTGGCCTTAAGACTGGAGAGTGTAATCACTTACATGTAAAGTAACCACTGGTAATGAAGGACTTTTTTCAGCCATTTTGCTATTTGGTCTTTGTAAGTCATCTTTTTTTGTCCCTCAATTCCTTCAGTAATGCCTACTTTTGTTGTTATTTGACTTTTTTGTAGTGTACCGTTTTCAGATACTTCTCATTTCCTTGTGTGCATATTCCTGAGCTATTTTCTTTATGATTAACATGGGATTATAAAGTGATATCCTAAAGCTTTAATAAGCACATTTGTTTTAACTTTAATAACATACACAAATACTGTTCTTATCCTCATCCACCCCCCATCTTTTTGTTAAACTTGTTACAGATGATATATTTACACATTGTATCTAAAACCATAGATGCATCATTAGTTTTTATGCATTTCCATTTTATAACCTGTAAAAAGTACTGGAAATGTCTTACTCTCATGCCCCCCCTTTTTAAAATTCAATTTTATTGAAATATATTCACATACCATACAATCATCCCTGGTATAAAATCAGTTTGTTCACAGCACCATTATATAGTTGTGCATTCATCACCACATTCAATTTTTGAACAATTTCATTATCACACACAAAAAAGAATGAGAATAAAAGTTAAAATAGAAAAGAATACCCCAAAACACCCCATACCCCCATCCCTCCCTATTATTCATTCATTTTTTTTTCTTTTTAATTTTTATTGGGATTGTTCAGATACCATACAATTATTCAAAGATCCAAAGTGTACAATCAGTACATACAGCTGTGCATCCATCACCACACTTAATTTTTGTTCAATTTTTAGAAAAATTCATTACTCCAGACAAGAAATAAAGTGAAAGACGAAAAAAAAAAGGAAACTTGAATCCTCCCCTATCCCTAACCAAACCCCCTCACTTGTTGACTCATAGTATTGGTATAGTACATTTGTTACTGTTTATAAAAAAATGTAGAAATACTACTAACTGTAGTATACAGTCTGCAATAGGTATATATTTCTTCCCTATATGCCCCTCTATTATTAACTTCTAATTGTACTGTCATACATTTGTTCCGGTTCATGGAAGTGATTTCTAGTATTTGTACAGTTGATCATGGACATTGCCCACCACAGGATTCAGTTTTATACATTCCCATCTTTTCACTTCTAGCTTTCCTTCTGGTGACATATATGACTCTGAGCTACCCCTTTTCACCTAATTTACACACCATTCGGCACTGGTAGTTATTCTCACATCTTGCTACCAACATGTCTGTTCATTTCCAAACATTTAAGTTGATCCTAGTTGAACATTCTGCTCATACTAAGCAACCGCTCCCCATTCTTAAGCCTCGTCCTATATCTTGGTACCTTATATTTCATGTCTATGAGTTTACATATATAACTAGTTCCTATCAGTGAGACCCTGCAGTAATTGTCCTTATGTGTCTGGCTTCTTTCACTCAGTATATTGCCCTCGAGGTTTTGTCATCAACCCATTTTTTTTATTATGGTTTTTTTTCACTCACCATACATTCCATCCTAAGTAAATAATCAATGGTTCTCCGTACAGTCATATATTTATGTGTTCACCACCTTCACCACTATCTATATAAGGGCATCTACATTTCTTCCACAAGGTAGGCGGGAGAGTCAAAGAAGGTAGGGAGGCAAAAGAAAGAGGGGAAAAAAAATGACAGCTAGGAAGCAGCAAAAGGAAAAATAACCTTAAATCAAAGGAGAGTAAAGAATCAGACAATACTACCAATGTCAAGTGTCTAACATGCCTCCCCATCCCCACCATCTGCATTTACCTTGGTATATCACCTTTGTTACATTAAAGGAAGCATAATACAATGATTCTGTTGCAGTCTCTAGTTTATGTTGATTGCATCCCTCCCCCAATGCCTCCCCATTTTTAACACCTTGCAAGGTTGACATTTGCTTGTTCTCCCTAGTAAAAGAACATATTTGTACATTTTATCACAATTGTTGAATACTCCAGATTTCACCAAGTTACACAGCCCCAGTCTTTATCTTTCCTCCTTTCTTCTGGTGTCTCACATGCTCCCAACCTTCCTCTCTCAACCATATTCATAGTTATCTTTGTTCAGTGTACTTACATTGTTCTGCTACCATCTCCCAAAATTGTGTTCCAAACCACGCACTCCTGTCTTCCATCACTCTGTAGTGCTCTCTTGAGTATTTCCTGTAGGGCAGGTGTCTTGTCCACAAAGTCTCTCATTTTCTGGCTGTCAGAAAATATTTTGAGCTCTCCCTCACATTTGAAGGACAGCTTTGCTGGATATAGGATTGTTGGTTGGCAGTTTTTCTCTTTCAGTATCTTAAATATATCACATCACTTCCTTCTTGCCTCCATGGTTTCTGCTGAGAGATCCGCACATAGTCTTATTAAGCTTCCTTTGTATGTAATGGATCACCTTTCTCTTGCTGCTTTCAGGATTCTCTCTTTGTCTTTGACATTGGATACTCTGATTATTAAGTGTCTTGGCGTAGGCCTATTCAGATCTATTTTGTTTGGAGTACGTTGCACTTCTTGGATATGTAATTTTATGTCTTTCATAAGAGATGGGAAATTTTCATTAATTATTTCCTCTATTATTGCTTCTTCCCCTTTTCCCTTCTCTTCTCCTTCTGGGACACCAATGATGCGTACATTATTGTACTTTGTTTCATCCTTAAGTTCCCAGAGACGTTGCTCATATTTTTTCATTCTTTTCTCCATCTGCTCCTTTGTGTGTAGGCTTTCAGGTGTTTTATTCTCCACTTCCTGAGTGTTTTCTTCTGCCTCTTGAGATCTGCTGTTGTATGCTTCCATTGGGTCTTTTGTCTCTTGTGTTGTGCCTTTCATTTCCATAGATTCTACTAGTTTTTTTGAACTTCCAATTTCTCCCTTATGTATGCCCACTGTTTTCTTTACAGCCCCTATCTCTTTTGCAATATCTTCTCTAAACTTTTTGAATTGATTTAGCATTAGTTGTTTAAATTCCTGTATCTCAGTTGAAGTGTACGTTTGTTCCTTTGACTGGGCCATAACTTTGTTTTTCTTAGTGTAGGTTGTAATTTTCTGTTGTCTAGGCATGGTTTCCTTGGTTATCTGTACTACCTTTTTGCATACATACTTCATAAGGAAATAACTGAAACTGCCGAATTGTAACTTATGATATTCTTCGAAATTTGCTCACTACTTGTTCAATTGCACTTGGAAATTTATCACTTTTATGTACACGTTATATTCTCCGGGTGAACTCAGCCGGGTTGTCCGTCTCCCGCACAGCGCTGCTTGGTGAAGAGCCGCCTCTGGCGAGCCCCTCTTCTGTTCGGGAAGTGTAGCTGTGAGCCCTGCAAAACATGGACCCGCCAGCGGTGCCTCCTGGTCCTGGGACCCCTGCACACTGGGCAGCCCTGGGGACTCTGGGCTGGCCCTGGGGTAGCCCATCATCGCTGCTAACTGTGGGCCGAGTTCACCTCTCCCCCGCTCTTAGGTATTCATTCATTTTTTGGTCCTTATTTTTCTACTTATCTGTCCATATCTGTATAAAGGGAGTGGGAGCCACAAAGTTTTCCTAATCACACAGTCACATAGTGTAAGCTATATAGTTATACAATCATCTTCAAGAAACAAGACTACTGGGTTGCAGTTCAACAGTTTCAGGTATTTCCTTCTACCTATTCCTATACACTAAAAGCTAAAAAGGAATATCTCTATCATGCATAAGAATAATCTCCAGAACGACCTCTCGACTCGATTTGAGATCTCTCAGGCACTGAAACTTTATTTTGTTTCATTTTGCTTTCCCTTTTTGGTCCAAGAAGGCTTGCTCAATCCCACAATGCCAGGGCCAAGCTCATCACCATGAGTCATGTCCCACATTGTCAGGGAGTTCCATAATCCTGGGAGTCACGTCCCACATAGTCTAAGCCATCTTTGTAAGTATACTCACTGCCCTGCCCTGAGAGATCTCCCTCATTTTTGAAAGACACTCACACCAGATAAAAAATTCTTAGTTGCAACTGTTTTTTTAGCATTTCAAGTATTTTATACCACTACCTTCTTGCATCCACGCTTTCTGATGCGAGGTTGGCACTTAATCTAATTGGAATTCCATTGTACATAACACACTGCTTTTCTCATGTAGCTTTCAGAATTGCCTCCTTGTCCTTGGCATTCGACAGTCTGACTCCTTTGTGTCTGGGCACGGTTCTCTTCACTTTTATCAGGTTTGGGGTTAGGTGGGTTTCTTGAATGTATATTCATGCCTTTCATCAAAATTGGGAGGTTTTCTGCCACTATTCCTTTGAATTTTCCTCCTGCCCTTTTATCCTTCTTCTCTTTCTGGGACTCTCGGAACGCCTCTTTTTTTTTTTTTTTTTTTTTTTGGCTTAACAACAGTAATTGATTGGCTCACAATTTCAGAGGCTAGAAGGCTTGCTTCCTCCCGGGGTGTCTTTTAGCTGGCCAGCAGTCTTTGGGGTCCCTTGGCTTTTCTGTCACATGGCAATGCACATAGTGGCATCATTTCCTTTCTCTTCTGTTTTCTTCCAGCTTTTGTGTCCCATCTCCTTTGCTTATAAGGACTTCAGCCATACTGGATTAAGGTCCAACCTCATTCACTTTGGGCATACATTAACTAATAATATCTTTAAGACTCTTATTTTACAAATGGGTTCACACTTACAGGATCAGGGATTGGGACCTGAACACGATTTTGTGGGGGGGCATGATACCATCCCCTATAGGGAATGAGATCTAATTCACTGCATAACTGTACGATGACACCATGAACTACTGTTTATACATCTTGGATGATTATCTGGTATGTGAATATATCTCAATAAAATTTCATCTAAAAAAATCCAAAAACCAAAAAAAAAAAAATCTAATTCACATTTTTAAAAGCTCATTCTGGCTGCAGTATGGAGAATGGATTGGAGGGAACCAGACCTGGTTGTGGTAACTGCCTCCTGGTCTTACCCCTTCAGGCCTTGGTGTGATAGCAGAGCCCTGTTTTTCCTAGTTCCAGAGTACTGGAATATCGCCTGTGGTTTCCTTAAACTCGGCTCATGTTGGTAAATAGTCCCTTTATCAAATGCTCCTGAAATGACCGAGTTTGTTCTGCTTGACTTTATGGAAAAATCACATTGGCTGGATAAAGCAGGAGGAAATTTGGCAGTCACTTAACCTAACTCCTTTATTTTTTTGTAATAAGTAAATAACTGGATTTTGTTCTCTATCCAGTCTGACGAGCTTTGTCTTTTCAACACAAAGCAGTATATTTCGGTTTGTTTGTATTTATATGATACTGAAAATTACTGAGTTAGATTTATTTCTATCTTATTTTGTGCTATTTGTCCTGGTTTTTATTTTTGTTTTTCCGTCTTCTTTCTTGTCTTCTTGTGCTCTGATTTTTTTTTTCATAATACTTTTATTGGTACACATGGTGGTGTCCCATAGGTCTCTTAGGTTTGATTCACGTTTTTTTCCATTATTTTTCTTTCTGCTTCTGAGTCTAAATCCTTTCAATTGTCTCATCGTAAGAGTCCACTGATTTTTCTTCTTCCAGTTCTAATCTGCTGCTGAAACCCTCTAAGGAATTTTTAATTTTGGTTATTGTAGTCTTCATCACCAGTATTTCTGTTTGGTTCCTTTTTTTTGTCTTTTTTCTAATTGAAACATATCCACATACCCATACAATCATCCGAAGTGCAAAACAATTGTTCCCAATATCATCATATAGTTGTGCATTCACTGCCACAATCAATTTTTGAACATTTTCATTACTCCAAAAAAAATAAAAATAAAAGTAAGAAGAACACCCAATACCTCCCATACCCCACCTCCCTGTATTATTCATTTACTTTTTTCCCCCATTTTTCTACTTATTTGTCCATACACTGGGTAAAGGGAGTGCGAGCCACAAGGTTTTCACAATCTCATGGTCACACCTTATAAGCTATATAGTTACATGCCTTCAAGAATCAAGGACGCTGGACTACAGTTCAACAGTTTCAGGTATTTCCTTCTAACTATTCTAATATTCTGAAAACTAAAAAGGGTTATCTATATAACACATAAGACTTACCTCCAGAATGACCTCTCAATTCCATCTGAAATCTCTCAGCCACTGAAACTATTCTGTTTCATATCTCTCCTCTCTTTTGGTCCAGAAGACTTTCTCAACCACACAGTGTAGGGTCCAGGATCATTGCCGGGAGTCACGTTCCATGTTGCCAGGGAGATTTATACCCCTGGGAGTCATGCCCCATGTAGGGAGGAGGGCAGTGAGTTTACCTGCTGAGTTGGCTTAGAGAGGCCACATCTGAGCAACAAAAGAGGTTCTCTTTGGTGACTCTTGGGCACAATTATGATTAGGCTTAGCCTCCCCTTTGCAGTAACATGCTTCATAAAGGCAAGCCCCAAGATTGAGGTCCTGGCTTACTAAGCCTGTAGACCCCAATGCTTACAAGAATATAAGGAATTCCCTAGCTGGGGAAGTTTAATATTTCCACATTTTCCCCCAGTCCCTTAAGGGGAATTGGCAAATACTTTTTTTTTTTAGGCATGGTATTCATTTATTGCCCAAATCTTCACATTTATTGTTAAATAACTGCTTAAGTGGGAAATCTTACTGGTATGGGTAAATTAAATATTCAAAATAGATGTTCACACTGTACCACCTGACAACAGCTCCCTCTTGTGGTTAAAAGCATTCACTTCAAAGATGAATATATTTAAATACAGAATTGAATTCTCTTAGCTTAAAATTGCACTGTGAAACTTTATTTCATATTTAGTGAATTTCAAGTAAAGAGGGAAGATTTAGGAGTATGGCGACAAAACAATGTATACCCTTTGCCTGGACAGTTCCAGATTTCCAATATCTCATCAAGGTGTTTCCAAAGTTCTTCAGACAAGCACCATTTTCTTTCTTACAAATGAAATACCAAGTAGAAGATGTTTTCATTGAAAACATGCTAATCTCCAGTTTAACCCCTCTCCCCTTTTTGGGGGGAATAGTATACAGAATGGAATCAGCATTCCGCTTTGTTACTTTAACAGCTAGTACTTTGGAAACTTTACAGATAAAGTAGTATTGAAAATATTTTAGTCCAAAAGCGCCTTAAGGCAACAACCTGCTCTAACAATGTGAAGCTGTCCAAAAAGTCCTCCTTTACAATTCCAAATTTTGTGTACTGATGAACGTAGGCCTTCGAAGCAAACATATTCCATACTTTGCCCACAATCGTATCAAGTAGTTTTACTAAGAACTGGCTATTGTGGACCAATGCTGCAGACTTCTTATATTTGCTGAAGGCTTGCTGGGTTTTCCATACACTGAAAGCATTAACAGGTTCTAATGAAGAAGTATAGAGAGCTGGATCTTCAAAACCAACCAAATTCGCACTTTGCACATCCTTCCCTCGAAGGATGACCAAGTTAGCAATGGAAATGTTAAAACGAAACTCCTTGTTCAGAGGCATGTTACCAAGATCAGGAAGTCCTGATAAAGGAGGCCGTATCTGTCAATCAATCCCTTCTTCCATTTTTTTTTATTACTTTTTACTGAAAACTGCACTGAATGCTAAATGTCCACCTTTACAATAAACAAATACAGTAACGGTAACTTACACTAAAACAAAACATACTTCTGATAGCCATTGTTGTTCTGTTTGGGACAGTTTTGAAGTTTTTTTTGTCACAAAAACAGGAATGTACCTATACAAAGGTTCAAAATAGGCCATCTTTTAAAACAAAAAGGCAATGATTCACAAAAAACTCTGAATATAACATGTAACTAGTTGATACAAATCTAATAGGATTTGTTAAAATCAGTCACATCTAATAACACATCTGAAGTGTTCTTGTATAAAATATCACGTGAAGAAAAGAAGACTTTATCAATGTCTAAAAAAGTGGGTTTGTTCATAGACAATCTGACAAGTTACCATAAAAAGTGTTTCCTGAGACATAAGGAAATGCAACATTATTCTTCTTGAACTCTTTTAAGTTCAAGACTTTCCCACTCAATAAAATAGCTGAGGATCTGAAACCGAAAAAATATATTTGAGTACAAACAGCTTGTGAAACTTAATACTTTTTTTCTCTTTTTTATTTTTTTTGCATCATCAGAGGGTACTACTGAACTTCAGCCAACTTGCCCGCTCAGTACACAGTTCCGCTGTGAGAGGCACTCCTCTGTACAGGAGCCTGTACTGTCTTCCATCCTCTGCTTGCAGTGGTCTAACACAGGCAAACAGCTTTCTCACCACTTTGTAGTAAATTAATCTTCCTAACAGCAAAAGAGGTAACCAGCCCCCACAGACCGAAGGGGCTAGAGTCATAGGATGGGGGTTTCCTCTATTATATTTTCTATTTTGATGTTTGGAACTCTCGATGCAACATTCTAGAGCAAGGTGCTCAGGACCTGCTGTGCCCAAGGGACTGATAAAGGAAAAAGATCTATTTATTCATTGTGATTTGATGCACAGATGAAAAACTTAACACACAATAACAGAAGTTGGTCGTTAATAAATCATGTCCTAGTCTTTCAGCGCTTTCGGAAGCAGACAACTTCAGTTTTCCCACGCCTCGGCTTCTACATCTTTTGTAGTTTTAACACTGCAACATCAATGATGCGTTAAGTCCAGAATCAGTTAAAAAGACTGCGTCAAATTCCTTTTCTCTTAGTTCATCATTTTTTCACTGTCTCTTGGTCCCAGGTTTATCTGAATGATTACCTTTTGACCTTCTCTGCTATTGCTCATTGGGGTGTTCTCGATTGTCCCCGTGTTTTGTGGGCTAGTTGGGAGAAGGAGCTTGGGAAGGGTGTGCCACTGTGGGGAGGTTGTGGGTCACCGGGATGCCTCCGGGGATGATCCCTTCCATGGCTGCGGGAAGGCCTCCCAGAGCCATGCCCACGATGCCGGGAGGGTACCTATATGTGGCACCATTGAGCTCTGGGTGAATTGCTTGCTGATCTATTACTGACCAAGGAGCTATGGTAACAAAGAATTCCTTGTTGACACAGTTTCTTAAGCTTTCCGGGATGCGACCTGTGATTGCTCGGCGGATCTCAGTATCAGCTGCCTCCCTCATCTCTAGTGAAGTTTGCTCACTATACCAAGCAGTGTGGGGTGTGCAGATTAGATTCGGTGCATCTTTCAGTGGGCCCTGTGCAAAGCTAAAAGGCTCCGACTCGTGCACATCGAGGGCTGCCCCTCGGATCCTTCCTTCCTTGAGGGCTTGGGCTAAGGCTTTCTCATCCACCAGTCCACCGTGGGCCGCATTCACTAGGAATGCCCCTTGCCTCATCTGCTTGATAGTAAAGTCACTGATGAGGTGGTGATTATGTTCATTGAGAATACAGTGCAAGGAGACACAGTCGCTCTGGTACAGCAAGTCCTGCAGCGTGTAGATCCTCTGCACGCCCAGGGACCACTCTACACCGTCCTGCAAGTAGGGGTCATAAAACAGGATGCTGAATCCAAAGGCCTTGGCTCGAACAGCAACCGCCTGCCCTGTGCGACCAAAGCCAATGAGGCCCAGCGTCTCCCCACGGATGCGGGCAGTGCCAGAGGCCACCTCGCAGATCTGCTCGACGCTCTGGACCCGTGTGCCTTCCCGCAGTGCCTGGTACAGCCACGTGTTCCACTGGTAGAGGTTGAGGATATGGCAGATAGTGAATCTGCCGTCTCTTCTACCGCTGCTGATGGGATGTTGCACACAGCAATGCCGAGCTTGCCGGCGGCCTTGATGTCCACGTTGTCGTAGCCGCTGCCTATCCGCACGATCACTCTCAAGGCCTTGAACTTCTCCAGGTCTTCCCTGGTGAGCGTGATGGTGTGGTACATTATGGCACCGACGGCTTCATTTAAAACCTTCTCGTGGATCTCCTGCGTGGACTGTGTGTCACAGAAGGCCATGGTGGAGAGGTCCTTCAGGATGGGCATCTCCACTGTGCAGTCCCTGCCGTTGAGCAGCGCCACCAGGGGCCGGGGGTGCAGGGGGCCGTTCATGACCTGGGGGCGGATACCTTCACAAATTCTGTCCAATCGCTGTCGCTTGACTTTGTGCTTATCCACAAGGGACATTCTTTATCGGACTTTGCAACTCTCTGATTCAAAAGGCAAAGTAGTCCTCTAAGAACTTAGGGGAACTCGCACGAGTCTGTGTGCATTATGCCATTATGAACCCCCACAGGGTGTTGCTATTTCTTTTAAACAGTATACTGCTGAGAAATTGATTTGTTTGCTCGGCGTGCCAATATTTATCTGTCCACAAACTCTATAGTTCACACGAAGAGCTGTCCATCTTTCTAAGGGAATACAGCTTCATTGGTTCAAAACCATTTAAGGTGATGAAACCAGCCACTCTTTAGGTAGCTTGGTTCGGTGGTCAAGAATGAGCTCCTGCTCCATCGTTTACTGAGTCCATCCAAGGGTCTGTGAGATCAGTCTGCCACGCTCAGAACAAGGAAATAACCACAGGGCCTCCCTGTCTTTGTTTCTAAAACAGACAGTACCATCCCCAAAGGCTTCGGTGTGTTGGGCATCAGGATGAGATGATGCACTAGGCCAGGTGAGGGTCTCGGCCCAGCAGGTGAAGGTTTATTTCATTTACCTCGTCCCGGGCCGCCAGCGTCCATGGTGAAGGGCTCCCACCCCTCCAACCCCACCTGGCGGCGGCAGCTGTGCGGCCCCCCCTCAGCGCGGCATGGCTCCCGGCTCGTTCCCTCGCTCCTCGGGCTGCCGCCAGCTCCTCTGGGCCACTCCCGAGCCACCTTCCCCTTCTTCCATTTTAACATGAGAAATGAGCATCTGTCTCAAATGTTTGAGGTCAGCCCAAGTAAACGTGCTGTATGCCAGTGAGTTCTCAGATATTTGAGGAATGTTTCAAATACCCAGCATCTTGAATTTAAGATGGGGAACTAAATTCTCCATTAAGTCTCCTAAAGGATTTCTTCTGTAGTGAAATGAGCCTTCTGCAAAGTAAGTACACTGGAACACATTTCCCAGCTGATGTGCAAGGACTTGATTCATATTGCCAAAAGAAATTTGTCTGTTATCCATCAGTTTTGCACAGATCTTATGAACAGCATCATTCTCATGAACAAGGAGGGCATCCGAAGATAGGTACAAGTGAGAAAGAGTCAAAATGGAGTTGTAGTTCTGAACAATAACCTTTCTAGTTCCATAAGGCCATATAATCTGGTTCATTTCCAAAGAGTCTGAGTACTGATCTTATAAATTCTGGGTAATGAAGGCTTCCCTGCTCCTGTGCCCCCATTATGACGAAAAAACCATTCAGAGAGTCACATTTCTCTGTTTCCTTCTCAATTAGGTTCATTATAGATTCTTCATGCTTAGGTACATGAACAGAGTATCCATATGCCCGGTTGTTTCCCGAACCCTGCTTTTGACAGAAGCATGCCTGCTGAGCATATTTCCATCGACCAGATTGGGCAGCCTTTGACACTGTTTGATCGATAACTTCAGGTTCCCTGTCAACAAGTATGGCCTGGGCAGCTAGAACTCCATTTTCCTCCTCACTGAAGAATCTTTCTTTGCAAGATGCTTGATATGCCTCATTCTCTCTCTCTTTGAGCAGAGTCAGCAAATACTTTTTATTCTCTGCCCAGATTCCTCTGGGTTGTATCAGGGCTTCATGCTAACCTGTACAATCCAACAAGACCTCTCTCCCTGTCAAGGTTCCATGTAATTATGGTATTTGAGTAAATTGACCATATAAGTTAAATTATATAGTATGCTACAGAAAATATAGATTTTCTAACAAATAAACATCTCTTCCTTTGGTCCCACATAGAAGTCAAAATTTTAAAACAAAGTTAATACCATCCTTTACTCTTTAGTCTGATCTACCCCAATCTCAATCAAGTCCATTTTGTTCATATCTCCAATTGAAGTCTGATTTCCTCTTCAGCCTTTTTAACAGTTGATTCATGGGGCAATGCCGACACACACAGCTGCTGAACTCTGTCCTCGAGTCCCAGGTGCCACATAGACACCTGAAGTTCCACAGACCGACCATGTCATACACAAACAGCTCAGCATCTCAAAATTTAGAAATAACTGTTAAAAACTCACGAACAGATAGATGTGACTGCTGTAAGAGCTTACAATCTAGAAACCTTTACATAAGCCTTCCCCTGATAACCCATGCACCCAGATACAATTCTCAGAGTCTGCACAATGTTATTAGTCCATATTAGTGAGACATTATAAGTTTGTCTTTTCATTTCTGGCTTATTTCACTCAACCTACTGTCATCACGTTTTATTCACCTAGTTGCATACCTCACAAATTCATTCCTTCTTGCTGCTCCTTCAAGCAAACATATTCTTATATTTAAACATTTAATCACACTCATTGACCACTTTAGGTTTCACTAAGTTATACAGTCCCAGTCTTTATCTTCTATCTTTCCTTCTGGTGTCATACATACCCCTAACCTCCCTTTCTCAACCATATTCACAGTCATCTTTTTTCAGTGTACTTACAATATTGTGCTACCATCACACAGTATTGTGCTATCCATTTCTGCATCCATACAATCATCCTCTACAACATTCTAAATGCCTTCAACTTCAAATGCCTGATCTCGACCCTTTTTCAATCTCCTGATATCTTCATTTCTACACTTTTCTCCAAACCTCTCTCTGCTGTCTCTTCCTATCTATCTGTAGCACTCCCTTTAGTATTTCCTTTAGAGGAGGTCTCCTGTTCATGAACTCTGTCAGAGTCCTTTTATCCGTAACCTGTCTCTCTTTTCGAAGGACAGCTTTGTGGATATGGGATTCTTGGTTGGCAGTTTTCTCTTTCAGCATCTTGAATATATCACACCACTGCCTTCTTGTTTCCATGGTTTCTTTTGAGAGATCCGCACTTAGTCTTATTGAACTTCCTTGTATGTGGATTGTTTTTCTCTTGCTGCTTTCAGAATTCTTTCTTTGTCTTTGACATTTCAAAATCTGATTAGTAAAGTGTCTTGGAGCAGGTCTATTTGGATCAATTCTGTTTGGGGTACACCGTGGTTCTTGGACCTGTAATTTTGTCTTTCATAAGAGTTGGGAAATTTTCTTTGACTATTTCCTCTATTATTCATTTTGCCACTTTTCCCATCTCCTCTTCTTCTGGGACACCTATAATACATATATTCATGTGCTTCATGTTGTCATTCAGTTTCCAGAGACCCTGCTCATGTTTTCCCAATTTTGTTCCTTTGTGTGCAGGATTTCAGATGTCCTGTCCTCTGGCTCACTGATCCTTTCTTCTGCCTCTCCAAGTCTGTTATTGTACACTTCTACTGTGTTTTTCATCTCTTCTGTAATGCCTTTCATTCCCGTAAGTTCTGCCATTTGTTTCTTTAAGCTTATGAATTTTTCCTTATGATCACCCTGTGTCTTCTTTATATCCTTCATCTCTTTTGTCATTCGCTCTCAACTCACTGATTTGATTTAAAAGATTTGTTTGAACATCTATAATTAGTTGTTTCAACTTGTGAATCTCAGTTGAGGGGTTAGTTTCTTCCTTTGACTGGGCCATATCTTCCCATTTCCTGATGTAGCCTGTGGTTTTTTGCTGTCTAGGCATCTCATTTTCTTGACTGGTTTATTTTGGAGGTTGTTTTCTCTCTTTTGCCTAAGGTTTTCTTGTTGGTGGTCTTTAACCTCTATCTTTTCTTTGTTTCTCTCCCTGGCCAGTTGTCAGATAGGCTCTGCCTTCAAGTCTTCCCCCAAAATCAGGCACCTACTGTGGCATGCCACAGAGATGGGAGGTAGACACTGGGCACCCCAGCAAGTTCACTGTGTGTGGTAATACAGATCTGCTGGCTTCCAGCAGTGCTGTTTTCCACTGGCTAGCAAGACATGGGTTTGTTTTGGAGCACTGCTTTAACAGTTGTTTTCTCAGACAAAACTGGGCCGGGTTTCCATACAGGGCATGTAGACCAGCTCCTGTGTTCCTAAGAAAGGGTCTGAAACGTCTTTTAAGAAGTATTTTACTTCCTTTGCACTTTCTGGACTGTTCAGCAGATGGTCATGTTCGATAGCTTTATCTTCCTCAGAGGCTTCTTTGCCTCTGAGCACAGGCTGTGTCTGACCCAGCAGGGCTGAAACTGTAGGATTCTTATGCCCTCTCTTTGCCAGCCCAGATCTGACTTGACGTGGAGCCCACCTATGGAAAGTACTCCCGCAGCACTCCAGCTGTCTCCAAGGCAATGAAATGGCTGCTGGCTGCTACTTCCCTCAGTGGTGGGGGAGGGCTTTCAGACCCAGGACTGGAAACAGTCTGTCCATGTTTTCTCAGAGTCTTTGTCCTTTATTGATCTGGGCCTTGAAATGTCCTCCCGTTTACCAGGTCTTCAAACAGTGAGGGGATTTTTCACTTCTGTGAAGAGATTTTAAAATCTGTGTCCCAGGTGGGAGGGGTGCTGTGTGCTGATTCCGTGCCTTTCTCACACGGAGACCGAGTGAGGGGGAGGGAGAGGATTATCTGGTCTTGTACGGAAGATTCCTACCTGACATTTCTTCTCTTTCTTCAATTTGGCATTTGCAGGATTTTTCTCCAATCTGTATCTTCCTCTAGAGTTTCAAACAAGTCAGAATTGTCCTTCTTTTTGTTGAATCTCTGGAGAGAAGTTTCCAGTAGCTGTTTATATTGCCATGTTGATGATGTCACCCTGTTTGGTTCCTTTTAAAAATTTCTATCTCTTTATTGAGATTCTCACATTGTTCATTCTTCATTTTCCTGATCCTTTAGTTCTTTCTCCATATTTTCCTTTTCCTTTATCTCTTTTGGTAAACTGAAGATCATTTTTTTAAAGTCCTTGTCTGCTGACAAGTCTTCATTGATGGGTTCCAAATTTTTATATTGTTCCTCTGGACAGGCCATCATTTCCTGTTTCTTTGTCTTATTATCTTTTTTTGCATACTGTACATTTTAATATTTTAAGAATTTAGCATTGGGATTTAGAGTCTGAGCTTTCTGTTCCTTAAGTTTGTATCCAGAAAATGATAGGAAAGAGATTTCCTTGAGTTCCAAGAGTGAACAAAAACAAAGCAATATAAAGAACACCTTTCACAATCTTTGCACATTGGCTGTTTGGTGGCTGGTGTTCTCCTTAAGACATCAAGATCAGTCTGATGCTAAAGTGCAGGTACCTCTCCATCTTTTCTTTTCCTTTATCTTGTCCTAGGCTTGGCCTGCTAATGGTTTTAGGAATGCCACCATTTATAGGAATTCAGATGCCCCCTCTACTCCTTACAGAGTAGAATTTCCCTCCCTACCAAGTGTTCTATTGTACGTCTTAAAGCCGGTAATCTTTTGCCCCAGCCTGCTTTGACTGAATCGTTTCTCATATTGCTTTAGCTGTGTGCTCTTCTTCTGCTTGCAGAGTAAGTTCTGGGAGGGTAAGCCACAGAGGAGTGCCCTGGTTCACAGTCTTTAGGCACCCATAAAATACGCAGACATACAGAAATCCCAATGCATACAGGGGTTACTCTGCTCTCCCCAGAACAAGGCTAGGGAACCACAGTGGGAACACAGGCTGACTCTACAGTGTTTTGGGAAGTGCAGAAGGGGCCAGCAAGGGTGTCACAAGTATCTCCAACCTTTTTAAGTTGTGTTTTCTTGATTTGGCATTTGCCCTGATACTGCAACTCTTTTTTTCTAGGGTTTTGAGTAACATGGCTCTGTCAGTTTTTACTAGCTGTTCAATGATTCTGTGAGGGAATGGAGACCTGGAACATAACTTCCTAATTCATCCTAAAACTTAATTACTGAAGACTTCTGGGAAAAGGGTGGATTAGGAGAGGCAGAA
>PVKY010004860.1:0-18471 GCA_004027775.1 Bradypus variegatus
GTCCCCATTCAGCCATCCAGGGCTGGGGGTTGGCAGCAGCCCCTCACCCAAGCTTGCACGGCACCCTCTGCACCTCCCAGGCGCGGCCCGCCCTGCTGCCCTGCCCGGCCGCTCCGTGCTGAGGCGACAGCACGCTGCGGGCCTGGCTGACTCTCCCTTCTCACTCGTGCCCCAGCTAAGAAGTACATAGCATTGGACGACTTCGTGGAGATCACCAAGAAGTATGCCCAGGGCGTCATCCCCACCAACCTGTTCCTGCAGGACGACGATGATGACGACGAGCTGGCAGGCAAGAGCCCCGAGGACCTGCCCCTGCGCCTGAAGGTGAGCCGGGCTGGGCGCCGGGAGTCCCTGGTGCTTCCCAGGACCACAGGAACCTTCTGGAACTGTGGCCTGTCTGTCAGGGAAGGCCATCCCAAAGGGCGTTATCTGTAACTTCTGAGCGTAGCACCAAGCTTAGACACAGAGAGAAGGGGGAGGGGAGGGGTCGCCCAGAAGCAAGGGGCACGCACACCCTTCTGTCTTTCTCTGCAAAATGCTGCACGGAGAGCAGGGCGGCCTGGGTTGGAGTCAGGCTTTCATTAAGACTGTCATGTTGAGAAAGTTTCCATGTAGTGCACAGAAAAGCCCAGTTCCTCTAAGGTGCCTAGATGCTTTCCAGAACAGCAGAACGCAGGGGGACCGTGCGTGGCACCTCACTTGACTGGGACCCGCGGGCAAGGTCAGGGCTGGCCTGTCAGGTGGTTGCTGATGCTAGGGAGACGGAGGAAGTGGGGTGACGGGGAGAGACTGTGGTGGGGTGAGCAGGGGACTGAAGGAGGAGGCACGTGCTGGCCAACTCTGCCAGCCACAGGCAACGAACGTGCGAGGAGCACACAGGTACGTGTGGATACCCCAGGAATGGCGGACCTGCTGCTTGGTGCTTTGTTTTCCTGGCTGAGGGGTGGGGACTGTGCTGCAGACACCAGGCGACGGCCACTCTGGCTGCCCACAGCTGCCCCCGCTCAGCGCCCATGAGTTAGAGGGTCCTGACCTCACACTGCAGAGATGGCTCAGACTTCCTGAGGCTCCTCTACCAGGAAGTTGGGGCAAGCACAGCAGGCCTGTGAGCGCAGCTGTTGTCATATCAAAGCCCAAGGGCACTAGTTATCCGGGAAGTCCCCACGTTCTGTGCACTCCCAGCTGGCTGGGATTGTGTGTAAATGGCCACTGTGTCCACAGTGTACGAGAATGGGGTCAGAAGGTGGGAGATGGCCAGAAGGTCACCAAGCACCGAGTTTAGCTCAGGAGCTGGGCTGGGAGCTGGAAGGGCTGAGGAGGGTTGGAGCAGGTGACAGCCCCTCTCCACAGCTCACTGTCGGGCCGGCAGCCAGGCAGGTAAGCAGAAGTGTGTGGAAGGGGCTGGACTGGCTACACTCGGGGAGCAGATGACGCTCCTCGGGGAGTGGTCCGAGGGTGATTCTCAGCAGGAACCCCAGAGCCGGGTCCACCCCAGGGTGACAAGGTCGTGTGCCCAGGGTAAGAGAATTGAGCCGGCCAGGGGGGTTCAGAGCGCAGGGGTGAGTTCAGTGCTCCATCGAGGGGCCACCCCGAGGCAAGCAGGAGCTGAGATTTACCACAGAGAGGACCCCGTCGGCCCCCTGCTTACCTGGGCAGGGAGGAGGCGTGCCCCAAATGCCCGTGACAGTCAGAGGGGAAAGGGGAAGCTGAGGGGTCGGAGCCCAGCTGAACAGTGTCTGAAGGGCCTCTGTGGACAGGAGAGCCTTGAACTCTTCTGACAGGAAGGAGATGAGGCCAGGTGTTTTGTTTCAGTGTTTGAAACTGTCAGAAGTGCACTGATTCCTTTAGGTTTTGTCTCATTAAAAGTCTTTTGGCAAAAGAGAGACAATGAATCATGGCAGGCGTCTCCGCAAACCGAAAGCTGTTCCGGCTTTTAATAGCTGTTTGGAGAACAAAGGCGGGGGACAGGCTTCGGGGGAGCCTTTACACCCCAAGTGAGATGTAACAGGCACCTCTCTTTGAGCTGCTGTTGCTCCCACAGAGAACGTTCCAGGTTCACACAGTTCTCAATTACACACAAAACCCTCTCGAAGTTAGATTTAACAGTATTTTCTAAATCCTATGTGTTTTTCACATTAAATTACAGAACAATGCAACACATGGAAAAGCTCACTCAGCGTTAGGCAGAAGCAAGTTTAGAACTGCTTGCCTCAAGCTGATGAAAGGCAGGCTCTTTGTTCAGCTTGCATCGGTTGTAAATAGTCCCTTTTCTCAGTTTTTTGTGTCAGCAAAGAAAAATGGTTGATGACCTTGGACCTGGATGGAATGTTCTTTATTGTGCCTTTGGTAGACCAGATTCTCTACTCGCATTTTCTGTTTCACTTTTTTCTGCTCAGTTTATATTGTTCCAACATTCTTGACAGAAAAGGAGACTAAACTCTTTGGTCCCGCAAGTCCTTGGGGCCCCTAGAGGTAGGACTTGGATGGAGCCAGGGAGGCAGGTTAGGACCTTAAGAGGAGGACGTTCCCCTGGTCAGAGTGGCCCAGGTGTGGAACCAGGCCCTGCCAGGCTGTGCACACAGAGGCCAGACCTTGTTCTGGAAGCTTCACTGCCTTCTGAAGGCCCTCCTGAATGTGTGATTGTGTGGGTCCTGGGTTGTGAAAAGTATGTGCAAGTGGCCTTGAGCATGAAGACAGGACTTCAGATTGATTGTAGTGTGGTAGCTTCTACAGTGCCGTGAGGCCAGCCCCCTCCAGGCCGCGCCGTGTTGGCCAGTGTGGCAGGGACACTGTGGACGGGGCACCGTCTGCCACACCCTGCCGACAGCAAGCCCCCTCCCCAGAGATCCGCGGAGCAGGAGGCTGCAAACCCAAACACAAGCTGACTCCTTTCCTAACTGGGGTTTAGCCGGCCGCTCTGGCTTCCTACGGAATGCTCTCCTCCCCGCGGATCCAGAGGCAGTCCGCTTTTATAAATGCTCGACGGCTCCCTGGCAGGCTGCAGAAAGGCCCGCAAAGGCTGGCATCGTGGTGCCTGGGTCCCCTGCTAGCCATCTCCAAACAGCTGAGCTTTCTGGCCGCTTGCAGGGAAGGGTCATGGCCCCAGAGAGCTGGGGGATCCCCGAGCTGGTTCACTGCTTTGTGCGTTCGTTTGCTTATTAAAAAGCAGTGATTTAGGGGACGGCTGCCAATGTATGAGTTGAATGGAACTCTTCATGGGAGTGTGTGTATAGATGTTTCCCTCCGAGCCCCAGTCCTCCTCGTCTGTGGAAGACTTAATCTTCTGGTCACTCCCAGCATTCTCTGTCATCTTGCATTTACAGCCAGGGCCCTGGGGCAGATGACAGCCACGTGCTGTCCCTGCTTCTCTGCCACTGCCCACCTGGGCTCCCCCCTCCTCAGGGCCTCACCTGGGCACTGCCAGCTTCCTGTCCGCCAGCGTCCGCTGACTCTTGTGGTGCCCTGTGGAAGGGCTTTGGTTCAGGCTCTTGACCTGCTGGAATCTCTCAGACCCCTGCCTCGCCACCCCCTGCCGCAGTTCCTGAGGCTGACTCTGGGCACGGCCTCATTCTCTGCCCGCCACCACCTCCCCTCGTGCCTGGTAGTACTGAGAGCCTCTGCACAGTCTGCACAGAAAGCCAGGCAGGAGGTGGGGGCCCGACCCCCCTCCACAAGGCTGCACCTCGATTACCCTCCACATCCCTGCACTCAGCATTGGCCGGGTAAGGCCAAGAATTGCTTCTGCCCTTTGTACTGAGCGCACGTTGGGAGAGTGGGGACCATGATGTGGGCAAAGGGGCTCCCTCTGAGCGGGCTGTGTGGGCCGTGTTTCTGTTCTGAGCAGTAACGAGGGGTGTGTGTGTGCGTGGGGTGGGGTTGGGGGAGTGTGGGGGGTGTGTGCATGGACGTGTGTGTGTGTGTGTGTGTGGCAGCAGGCAGTTGGTCCTCGGGGTCTCGTTGCCACAGTGCAGACTCCCCTCCTGGCCCTGTAGCAGTTGTGTCCTCTCTTCGCTCAGGCAAGACACACCAGGTCTGCTACTCAGGTTTCTAGGGCACGTGTGGCTACTTCTGGGACTTGTCAGCCTGCCCGTCTTTAATGTCCCTGGTGACAAGCCCCGTGGAGGTTTGGGAAGCTGAGGCTCAGAGGCATAGCCCCTTGTGGTGTCGAGCTGAGCCCCGAGCCCAGGTGAGGCCCAGGTGAGGCCCAGGTGCGTTCCTCCAGGTGCTGGAGGTCTCACAGGGGAGGCAGGCACTTCTGAGCATGGGTGACCCTGGCAGAAGGTAGGGAGGCAGGTGTCAGGTGTGGGGTGTGGGAGCCAGGGCAGGACTCCAGAGGCCCAGCATGGGGAGTACGGGACCTACAGAGAGTGGTCCATTCAGACCAGGTGCCGGAACCACGCAGTCGAGCGTGGGGAGGACTTGGCCGCGTGGGGAAGGGTGTCAGAGGCGGGAGGACCCTCTGAGCACAGGGCCCAGTGGCAGGAAGGTGTTGAGTGAGTCCCTTTTGCCCAGAGCTGGGGTGGTTGAGAGGGAGGAGGCAATGTTGGAGCATCAGGGGAGGTTCTGGTCCAACCCAGTTCCCACGTGCCCTCTTCGTCCCCGTCCCCTCTCACAGGTGGTCAAGTACCCCTTGCACGCCATCATGGAGATCAAAGAGTACCTGATCGACGTGGCCTCCAAGGCGGGCATGCACTGGCTGTCCACCATCGTCCCCACCCACCACATCAACGCCCTCATCTTCTTCTTCATCGTCAGCAACCTGACCATCGACTTCTTTGCCTTCTCCGTCCCCCTGGTCGTCTTCTACCTGGCCTTCGTCTCCATGGTCATCTGCACCCTCAAGGTCTTCCAGGACAGCAAGGCCTGGGAGAACTTCCGTGCGCTCACGGACCTGCTGCTGCGCTTCGAGCCCAACCTGGACGTGGAGCAGGCCGAGGGCAACTTCGGCTGGAACCATCTGGAGCCCTATGGCCACTTCCTGCTGTCCGTCTTCTTCGTCATCTTCTCCTTCCCCATCGCCAGCAAGGACTGCATCCCCTGCTCAGAGCTGGCCATCATCTCCCTCTTCTTCACCGTCACCAGCTACCTGAGCCTGAGCTCCTCGGCCGAGCCCTACACCCGAAGGGCGCTGGTGACTGAGGTCACGGCCGGCCTGCTCTCCCTCCTGCCCACCGTGCCCTTCGACTGGCGCTACCTGAAGCTCCTTGGCCAGACCTTCTTCACCATGCCCATCGGCCACTTTGTTGTGCTGAACGCCAGTATCCCGTGCCTGCTCTATGTCTACCTCTTCTACCTCTTCTTCCGCATGGCCCAGCTGCGGAACTTCCAGGGCACCTACTGCTACCTGGTCCCCTACCTGGTCTGCTTCATGTGGTGCGAGCTCTCTGTGGTCATCCTGCTCGAGTCCACCGGCCTGGGGCTGGTCCGTGCATCCGTCGGCTACTTCCTCTTCCTCTTCGCCCTCCCGATCCTGGTGGCCGGCCTCGCCCTCATGGCCGTGGTGCAGTTTGCTAGGTGGCTCCTGTCCCTGGAGCTCACCAAGGTGGCGGTGGCCGTGGTGGTCTGCAGTGTCCCCCTGCTGTGGCGCTGGTGGAGCAGGGCCAACTTCTCCTTGGTGGGGATGGTGAAGTCGCTGACGCGGAGCTCCATTGTCAAGCTCATCCTGGTGTGGCTCTCGGCCATCGTGCTCTTCTGCTGGTTCTACGTGTACCGCTCAGAGGGCATGAAGGTCTACAACTCCACGCTCACCTGGCAGCAGTATAGCCACCTGTGTGGGCCGCGGGCATGGAAGGAGACCAACATGGCACGCACTCAGATCCTCTGCAGCCACCTGGAGGGCCACCGTGTCACGTGGACGGGCCGCTTCAAGTACGTCCGCGTCACCGAGATCGACAACAGCGCCGAGTCGGCCATCAACATGCTCCCGTTCTTCATCGGCGACTGGATGCGCTGCCTCTACGGCGAGGCCTACCCCTCCTGCGGCCCTGGCAACATCTCCACGGCCGAGGAGGAGCTCTGCCGCCTCAAGCTGCTCGCCAAGCACCCCTGCCACATTAAGAGGTTCGACCGCTACAAGTTCGAGATCACGGTGGGCATGCCGTACAGCAGCCCCAACGGCCCCCGGGGCCCCGAGGACGACGACATCACCAAGGACCTGGTGCTGCGGGCCAGCAGCGAGTTCAAGGGCGTGCTGCTCCACCTGCGCCAGGGCAGCCTCGTCGAGTTCAGCACCATCCTCGAGGGCCGCCTGGGCAGCAAGTGGCCCGTCTTCGAGCTCAAGGCCATCAGCTGCCTCAACTGCCTGGCCCAGCTGTTGCCGGCCCAGCGGCACGTCAAGATCGAGCACGACTGGCGCGGCACGGTACACGGCGCCGTGAAGTTCGCCTTCGACTTCTTCTTCTTCCCCTTCCTGTCGGCAGCCTGAGGACATGTCCAGCGGCTGCCAGGACCACCCGCACCCCCCACCCCAGTGCAGCCCCCAGCTGGTCAGGGCGTGATGCTGACATGTACGTGTGTGTGCTTGCGTGTGCAGGGCCAGGGCTTCGGAGACCTTGCACTCGTGCACAGACTGCTCAGCCCTTGGCAAGGTGGGCTGGCTCCTGATGGCTTTGGCCACTCCCGGTGCCACGCGTGGTAGGAAGTTGCATGCACAGCCGCTCCCACCATCCGGGCCTTCCGGATTGCAGCCGGTGTACCAGATTCCCGTGTCCTGAAGAGCACTTTATAGGTGAGATCCCCCCACCTGCCCTCCAACCCCCAGACCGCCTCACTACCCCTCATTTGCTTTTGTGTTGGATTTGTGTTTTAAAGAACCACATGTGCTGCCATGTAAACAAACGCACGTCTTATTTATTTAATCTTTGCTGATTCTTGACAACCATTTGCCGATCCCAGGCGATGTGCAAAACCGCCTGAGCACTGCCGCACGGTCAGGGCCTTGCCTGATTACGTAGGTCAGAGGTCAGGTGTGGGAGCACTGGCTCCGGCCAGAGCATCTCCGTGCTGGGTGCTGGGCACCACCATCAGCCTCGCGACTCTCTTGTCATGTGGGTGATGCATGGGTGTGTGAAATTCGCTTGAATCCACCAGGATGTGAGAAATTCAGAATAAATCTGGGACGTCTCTGCCCAGTGCTCAGTAAAGCTTGTCTGTGTTTGATACTGTAAAGGAGAAGCAAGGTCCAAAAGTGGCCGAAATAAAACTCTTTGGTGAAATCTAGAGTCCTGTGCGTTTTTTCTTTTGTTCAGAAGTCTTCCATTGTGCGTGCATGAAGAGTATCAATAAGTGCCTACTTGTATTGAATCAAACCCAAGTGCAGCTGGAGTTAGAGCAGAGCGGAGCTAACGTTCCCGACGTTTCGCAGTCCCCCTGCCGGTAGAGCAGCCTCGGTGCTGCCTTCAGTGGGCGCCGCCCCGGGGATCCGCCCTCCACCCCCACACAGGTACAAAGCCCGGTCTCGGCTGGCTGGTGAGTCGCAGCTTACTAGGTGAAAACGGTACATGGTCACGATTTTTTTAAATCTTAATTTGAAATAATTTCAAACTTAGGAAAGCTGCAGAAACAATACGTAGAACTCCAGCATACACCCGGATTCCATCTGTTGGCATTTCCACATTTTCTATATCGTTCTACCCACCTTCCCACCTACCTGTCATCTACGTATTTTCTAAACATCTGAGAGTAGGTGGCATACATCATGCTCCTGACAATTATTTTGAAACTCAAGTTGCTGATGAAATGGAGCATACATGGGTATTCATGGCTTGGTGGCTCCAGAGTGCTTGGGAAGCCACATCATGGATTCAGTAACACCTAGTTGTCTTTCCACAGGACTGTCAGGAATGAAGGCATTGGTGGGTGAGGGCAGCTGGGCAGGGCCGTCTGTCCTGAGTCCCTCGAGCCTCCATTCCGTGTCTCCCCAGACATGAGGATAAGGCTGCCCCCGCCCCCCACAGGCCGGCCCCCCCGGTGCCTTTGCACATCCTTCCCGTGGTTTGGGCATGCTGGGGGTGTGTGTGGCTGTCCCCGTTGTCGGCAGAGGGAGCTCATCTCGCAGTGGTGGGTGGTGGCAGCTGCCTCCCCCTGCTGACTCGCCCCGTTTCTCCCCTGCCCCCAAGGGGCAGCTGGGATGGGGCATGGTGGGTGCCCAGAGGGGCTGCTGAGCCCCTGTGCTCCGGGCCTCTGCCCTGGGCCCAGGAAAGAGTTTCCAGGTCAGCCCGGGTTTTCTCCCTACCCCATCCCGTGGGCTTGCCCTGTGTACACCTCCTGGACTCCCCCAGTTTCCAGAGTGGGAGGAGCCACGAGGTCCTCTCAGCAAACCCCAAAGACTCATTTATCCTCATGACGCCTGCAGGAGGGTGGGCTGGGAAGATCCTCCCCCCATGGAAGAGAGAACTGAGGTGGGCCAGCACCCACTGGCGTCAGACCCCTGCTCTACTACTCGCTCTCCCACACCCCCTGCCTGGCCAGGAGCCCCCCAGCCTGTCCCAGGCCCCATGCTTCTGTAAACAGCTGTCCTGCTCTGGGCTTCAAACCTTAGCAATGAAACCCTTTTTAAGAAACTACGTACCCAATCTACAAAGCGAAAAATGTAGTATTTTTAAGTACAAATGTACACATGGCAGCTGGGAGCAGGGCTGGGCTGCCCTGAGTCCTGCCACTCTCCCCCCAGCTCTGCTGCCTCGGGCCAGGCCCCAGCCCTCTGGGCCTCAACTAACTCATCCTGCAAGATGGGGTAATGGCAAGAGTCACCCCGCTGGTTGTCTGGAGGACTAAATGAGGTGGAACAGCGTCTTGAGCTAGTAAATGGTTTTTTTTTTGTTTTATTTTTTTCAATAAAGGAGTTAAACATTCATGGGACTTCAGAACCAGTTAAGACCGTTAGACAGTGGGTCACTCTCTAGGTGATCATCAAATCCCTTCTAGATTTTTCAGGACTGAAACTTCGTGAAAACACCCATGCTCAGATGGGAGCTGCCTGGGGTGACTTATCCTGAACAGGGGGCAGGGGTCTGCCAGCCAGAGCCTGTCTGCACCCCGCAGGCGCCCGGGACACACACCCCCTTTCTCCCCATCGTTGGGGTGACGCCTTGGGACAACATCCAGAAAGAGCTGGGCCTCTAGCTGTGAGTCACGGTCTACAACACTCTTTATTTACTTTAACCAGTGGGCCGTGAGTGCACTCAGGCCGCTCTTGAACAAACATTTACGGTCTCCATGTTCCCACCCTCGGGAAACTCCCCAGGCCTTGGGGCCCCCGAGACGGGCACGAAAGGCCTAAATAGAGCAGGAAGCACCTGCCAGCGGAAGCCAGGGCACCCAGAGGGCGTCCGGGAGGAGGAGGGCTTCCCACAGACCCTCAAAGCAAGGGTCACCAGAAAGATGCTCCGAGTTCAAGGCACGTAGGAGAAGGCCCCGGTCCTGGCCCCCGAGCAGCGAGTGGCCCAAGAGATAGAGCGGAAGCTATAGCCGGGAAGGGCGGGAAGCCAGCTGGGAGGCGGCCTGAGGAATGTGGCCTCGGTCCTGCGGGTGGCAGAGAAGCTCAGAGCTAAGCTCGGGGAGACCGGGCTGGAGTCCCGGGAGCACGGGCGGAGGAGAGGGGGCTGCTGGCCACAGGCAGGGCTGCCGGCCCCGGGCTGTTTGGTTCCAGCGAAGGCTCCGTGGGGCTGAATTCTTAGACGGCTAGAAGTACCCTGGGCCCCTGCGATCCTGGGGCTCCCCATCCTTGTCTAGGGGCTCCCCTGGCCCGGGACTAGATCCCTGGCCTGGGGCCGGATCGGTCCTGTCCCCCACCCAGCCCCTCAGACTTGCAGCTGAGGATTCTTGAAGGTTCTTGGGGAGAGCAACTTTGTCCAGGCTGCACGGCTGGGAGGTGGTAGAGCTGGGGTGGACATCAGAGCCCTATAGGGGCGGTCTCGGGGGCCCCCAGAGAAGAGCCTGCATCTGCTACGGGGACACGCCAACCCCAGGGCTGGGGCCTGCCCTGGCTGCGTCCCCGGGGGTGAGGCCTGTGGGGTTCAAGGAGGCAAGATGGAGCCCAGGACTGTGGGAGCCCCAGGGCAAGGCCTGAGCGAGGTCGGGGCCGTGACCTTCCTGCTGGAGAAGGAACTTGTGATCGATTTACACCACGGATATTTGGGGCTCCCGTCTCCGAGAACCGGCGCCATATCCTGCCCACTATGGTGGCCTTCCCCTGATCCCCAAGACGCAGAGTCTGGGGCAAGGGCTGGATTGGCCCCCATAGGCCACACACCCACCAGGGCTCAATGGGGACACGCAGATTCACGGTCCCACCCCTTGCAGGCACGAGAGCGCGGGGGCCCCCCAAATAGGTGAGTGCCCCGTGACCAGTGGAAGGGAAAGGGGCTCCGCCATCCCGAGCAGCAGCGTCCATTCCCCTCCCGCCCCATGTGGCTGTGGACCCAGATTCTGGCTAGTTCCGTCCCTGGCCGTGCCGTGGACCCGCAGACCGCCCTCGGCTGGGGTTAGCGCTCATGACCTGCCCCCCACCGCCTCCCCAGGTCCCCCCACCCACCTGCAGGCTGCGCCGCTCCGTCCACTGGCCGCTTGGTCCCAGCTGGACAGCCTGACCCTGGTGTGCCCGGGATTGCTGGGAAGCCACATGGTCAGCAGGACTCGGCTGCAGGGTGGGTGGAGGTGCAGGGAAGGGCAGGGATAAAGAATGAGGCTTCCAGCACCCCAGCTGGTTTCGTCCGCACAGCAGCCCCCCGGGGTGGGGACGCTCCTGCTCCCTGGGTTGTGGCTGACAAAGCAGAGGCCCAGCAAGGTTAGGTAATGCCTGCGAGGTCACACAGCTCATGTCAAAGCCATGACTCGAAAACAGGCAGCCTGGCTCCCCCTCCCTGCTCGAAGCCACTCAGCTCACTGCTCGGAGAGCGTGAAGGATTAGCCATGTTTACACGAACAACTGGGGAGCTTCCTGAGATCAATCTGTTCTCCTTTAGTACATTCCTAGGAGATATAGTCATTTGCCCCTCATAGGCTTTTCAAATGAATTTTAGGTTCTTCTAAAGAATTAGAGCCATAATTCACTTCCCCAAACATCCACAGCTATTTCACACGTTTAGATGTGTTTTTTGCATGGTTTGAATAACGGGGTTCAGACCATTTTCATTTTTGCTTTTCTCGTCCTGATACTGCTGCTTTTTGCAGATTTTCAGTCCCTGCCTGAAAGCCCTCGGCTGTTTGAGTGTGTGAGCCCATCCAGATGGAGATAATGGGACTTTGTTTTTTATTTAAAAAGTTCATTTTTGTTTGAGATGAATCACAACGTGAGCAATTATTTGAGCTCTAAAAGCTTCTTGGTTGCTAGGAGACACCTTGAAGGCTGGTAAATCTTTGTTAAAGTTGTTCATCACATGTTTGAACTGCGACATTGTAACTTTGAAAAGTCGCCTGGGTGAAAAAAGAGGAAAAAAAAAACAAAACAGATTTGAAGCTTTCCCTCGTTCCCCCTTTTGGATGAAACGACCAAACCACTGCCTTGAGCTTTCCCCCAACTACCTAGGTAATTTGCTTTTTCCAAATAGACTGAAAAGTATTTTCTTCATACTTAATTTGCTAGAACGAATTCTCTCTAAGATGGCAGGCTCACTTCGGGAGTTTTAAAAAAATACAGGCTGCCTGAACCTCAGCCCTGGGTGCCAGGTCTCTGGAAAGCTGTGCAGGGGAGGCTGTGAGCACGGGAGTCTGAGAGCCGCCCTCCAGGAAGAGGAGACAAGCCCTGGACAGGTCCGCACAGTGGGCCACTAGGACCCCCCACTCTACCTCCTCATGGCTGCAGCTGAGCCTGCAGAGTAGAGCCGGAGGAGCCACAAAAGCTTCGGCCCCACCCAAGGAGAGCACCAGCGCCCTGAGCAGTGAGACAACCCATGAGCTATCTCTGGAGACGCTGTGACGGCTGCTTGAGTCCCTCAAGCCTCGCAAGGTCCATACTGTTATCCCAGACTTACAGACGGGGAGCCTGGGGCTCAGAGAAGTGCAGTGGCTTCTTACGAGCCCTGTGGTGGCCGGCAAGATGCCCCCGTGCTCCCCCCACCTCCTGTGCCCTCCCCTCCCCTGTGCCAACACTCACCTCCGTGACCCATAGGAGTGAGGCTGATACGTCACTTCTGACGTTAGTTTATAAAAAACTGCAGCTGCTGGCTTAGCTGCTTTCTCTCTCTCTTAGATCAGTTACTCTGGGAGGCGGGGGTCCGAGTTGTGGGCAGCCATGGGGAAAAGCCCACATGGCAAGGAACTGAAGCCTCCAGCCAACAGCCACCAAAGCGGGTCCGGACACAGAACGTTCCCCCCCAGTCAGGGCAGAGACGGCAGCCACCGCCGAAAGCTTGATTACAAACTCCTAAGAGACCCTGAGCTGCCACCACCCAGCTAAGCAGGTCCTGGATTCCAGACTCTTAGAACCTGGGGTGACGTAGCAAATGTTCATTGTTTTAAGTTGCTAAATTTGGGGATCATTTGTTACACAGCAGGAGATAAGTGATACATTGAGAAGTGACTAGGCTGGGATGAAACCCGGATGTCCTCATGCTGTGCCCACACCCCAGCAGGCAGGTGGTCAGATCCCTTCCAGACTCCTTCCCCACAGCCCCCTGAGAAGTCCCCGGGAGCCTCTGCATGTCTGGGGCCATCTGCATCTCCCTGCCAGCCCAGTGTCTGCCAACCCGTGTCCCTCTCATAAACCAAGCCCATCCGGGCACGTGGTGGCTCTAATTACCTCCATATTTCTGAATAAGATGTTCATACATTCTTTTTGGTTTTCCAGTCTTAAATAATATCCATTGATATCATGGAATCAGTGTTTTGCTGTCATGTGGCTCCTCTGACCTCCTGTCCCCAACCAAACACACCCCCCCCAGACTTCCTAATATGATCATCTCACAGGGGTGTGTTAAAGCAATAATCATCATTTACAGTTTACGCCACATAAACAGTATTCACAGCTGAGCCAAACTGCACACTATTTTAGCTTCCCATCTGCTAAAACAATAGGAATTCATTGGCTCCCGGATTTGAGCCTAGGAGAATTGAGGTGTCAGCTAGGCGATGCTTTCTCCCCAAAGACTGTGGCATTCTGGTGCTGGCTGACGGCAGTCCTTGGTCCTTGGCTTTCCTGTCACGTGGTAATGCACGTGGCAACGAGGTCTCCTTTCTCTTCTGGGATCTGTTGGCTTCTGGCTTCTGGCTGCTCCCCATGGCTTCTCTTTCCGACTGTGACTTCAGCCCTGTTGGACTCAGGCCCACCCTCGTTCAGTGTGGGCTCAGCTTAGCTAACAACTTCTCCAAAGGTCCTGTTTACAAATGGGTTCACCCCCACAGGACCAGGGGTTGGGGCCCAAACCTGCCTTTTGTGGGGGGCATGATTCAGTCCCCAGCACCCACTATCATTACATTTCTTTCCAGTAACACTTTTTGTTTATCTTGGAATGAATAATTGCTAGGTCTTTTTTTGTTGTCTAGTTTTTTCTGTTTTGATCACTAGTTTGTCAAAACTATAAAATACTTCTCAATATGTTAAAACTCTCAGGTAGAGGCTTAACTTGCATATAATTGTGCCTAAGAGTCTCCCCGAGTGCCTCTTTGTTGCTCAGATGTGGCCCTCTCTCTCTCTAACTGAGCCACCTCGGCAGGTGAACTCACTGCGCTCCCCCCTACGTGGGACCCGACGCCCAGGGGTGTAAGCATCCCTGGCAATGAAGGATATGACTCCCGGGGATGAATCTGGACCTGGCATCGTGGGATTGAGAACATCTTCTTGACCAAAAGGGGGAAGTGAAATGAAACGAAATGAAGTTTCAGGTAGCTGAGAGATTTCAAACGGAGTCGAGAGGTCACTCTGGTGGACATTCTTATGCACTATATAGATAACACCTCTTAGGTTTTAATGCATTGGAATAGCTAGAAGTAAATACCTGAAACTATCAAACTCCAACCCAGTAGTCTGGACTCCTGAAGACAATTGTATAACAATGTAGCTTACAAGGGGTGACAGTGTGATTGTGAAAACCTTGTGGATCACACTCCCTTTATCCAGTGTATGGATGGATGAGTAGAAAAATGGGGACAAAACCTAAATGAAAAATAGGGTGGGATGGGGAGGATGGTTTGGGTGTTCTTTTTTACTTTTATTTTTTATTCTTATTCTGATTCTTTCTGATGTAAGGGAAATGTTCAGAAATAGATTGGGTGATGAATGCACAACTATATGATGGTGCTGTGAACAGCTGAATGTACACCATGGATGATCTTATGGTATGTGAATGTATTTCAATAAAACTGAATTTAATTAAAAAAAAAAAAGAGAGAGAGACCCAGAGTCATTTTGGAAAAAGCCATTTTGAAACACAACCCAGGAGCAAAGGACCAGCAGATGCCAGCCCTGTGCCTTCCCAGCTGACAGAGGTGTTCCGGACACCATCGGCCACTCTTCAGTGAAGGTACCATCTTGTTGATGCCTTAGTTTGGACACATTTATGACCACAGAACTGTGTGTAAAAGTAAGCTCTCACTTTTTTCTGCTTTACTTCCCTCCCCCGAGAGTTATCGTTCTGGGGTGTCCCATCTTCCTGCTCCCACAGGTGCTCTGCAGGCCGCCACCCAGCTGCCATCCAGGGCTCCCCTTGCACCTCGGTGACGTGCCCTTTGCCTCGCTGCTGTGCTGGATCTCAGGATAGGCTGCTGCAACCAAGAGGCCCCGAAGGGCAGCGGCCCGCACAAAGGGGAAGTTCATTTCTCTCTCAGGCAGTCAGCTGAGCAGGTGGGCCACAGCTAGTGTGCTTGCTCAACCTGGGTTTCTTCTAACTGGTGGCTTTGTCTCCCTTCAAATATTGATCTAAGATAAATATTCTAACTTCCACCATTTTGTCTACAACCCAGCCAATGCCAAGGGTAAAGGGCAAGCCAGGCTTCTTTCCTTTTCCACCAGTGCCCACAGGTGGACCCATCACATCCACTGAGCAGAAATTAATTGGCCACACCTGGCTGCAAGGAAGGCTCTTGGGAATGGCCCTGTGCTCAGCAACTTTATTGCTCTATGAGAAGGGAAAATCAGATATTCAGAACAACTAGGGTTCTTTGCCTCAGTATTTTCTTGGTTTATTCCTTCATTTTGGTGGAGTACATCTTCTAGTAGCTTTCTGAGAAATGGTAAATGGCTAAGAGAAGTTTTTAAAATCTCCCTCCCATTCTGAATCCATATCCTTGGGCAATCCCCTCCCACACCGACTCTGGACTTAACTATGTGGCTTATTTTGGGCAATGGGACAGGAGCAAACGTGACACAGGCCCTTGTGCCTTGCAGCTTGCCCTGTCCTGCTGCTCTCGGGAACCCTGACCACCATGTGAATGAGCCCAGGGCAGACTGCTGGATGTGAGAGGCTTGGCCCTGTCATCCATGCTATCCCACCCGACATCAAGGCAATGACCAGATGTGGGGTGAGGCCATTCTAGAGCACCTGCATCAGTCGGGCCTCCCAGTTGGGGTTGTGGGAGGCCTCCAGATGTCAGCAGCTGGGGCTTTTCTTTGGGGCTGGCCCGTTTCCTGGTGAGGAAGCCTTTAAACTTCCACGCGGCATGGGCAGGAAGTGCATCACCCCTGCTTGGCCAGCACCACCCTCTGCAATCCCTAGCAACTCACCCACCCACCTACTACCGGGGCAGGGGAGGGATCCCACCTGCTGCTGCTTCAGCAGAATTTCGGGGACAACCTCCCTTTTGCTCCTCATCTCAGAGGCCCCTGGGGCCTCCAAGTCCAGGTCCACGGTGTAAAAAAAAGCAGTCTGCTCCTGGGCACCCCCACTGCTGGCCGAGGTTCAGCCTACATCTAAGCCACGTTCCGCTCCCCTACTTTATGCTCTGTCCCGGGGGCTGCGTGACAGGTGGAGGATTTAGCCAAGGACAGCTCTGCCAGGTGCACCCACCGGGCAGCTCCTGCCTCCCTCCTGCCAGGCCCGGGCTCCCGGGGGGGTGCAGGGAAATCCGAGGGGCAGTTCACCCCAGCGGTTACAGCAGGCAGGGCCTGGCCACTCCGGCTGCCCAAACACATCTGGACATCTTGTGGCTCTCCGCTCCCAAGCCCCCAGGCACACTGAGCCGAGGGTGTGAGGCTGGGGAGCACTGTTTTAGGAGTCAGCCAACCCGAGCTCAAAACCCAGCTGCAACACATTCTAGCTGTGTGATCTCAAGTTCATACTTGACCTTCTCTGAACCTGAGTGTTCTCACCTGTACCATATTCTCAGGGTGGATGTTGGGGTCAAAAAGGATAACGGGACAACATGGAAGTATTTGGAAATCACGGTGGGCTGCACACATCTGCTGCAAAATAAAAAAAAAGAACCCACAAACCTATGAACTCTCATTTATTAGCTAGTGTGCCAGACACTGTGCTTTGCAAGTATTATCTAATTTAATCCCACCCCTACCCCCCACCTCCGTGACGTTGATGACGTAGGTTCTAGAGTGAGCTCCATTTCCTCGGGAGATGCGGTCGAGGCTCAGAAAAGTGAAGAGCTGCACGAGGAGCTCGAAGCAGCAAACCTTGCTCTGAACCCAGCTTCCTGGCAGCCCCTTCCGCCATATCCCCTCCTATGGCACTGGACTCCAGGGGCTGGCCTCATGGGACACAAACAGCATGCCCAGCCAGATTTTAAACGTAACAGTTGTCATTTTATTGGAAAAAGCTGGTATTAACATATTTATAATTTTATTCAACAGTTGCCTAATTTGTGAGACACCAAGTAAAAGAATGCAACTATGAGTTACAGAGTCCAAAATGAGCGGCTCTGTCTACTTTTACACTGACAGCTTAATCCTCAGAGAACAGTACGATGAAAAAAAGAGAAAGAAAACAACAACTTCACACCCGCTCTGTGAACGCCCAAATGTTCAAGAAGACCAGAAAGTTTAAACACGGTAAGGATGCAAAGTTTGTGACTATAAAACTGGTCCTTCCGTCGTGTCTGGTTTTGCCGACTCCGTCCCCACCCCCGCCCCGCCAACATCTTTTCCCAACACACATATTATTATTCACAATTTGCTTTGGACATCATGATTTTCTAGAGGTCCAAAGATACAGTCTTATTCTAACATCTTTTTCTCTCTGTCTTTTCTTTTTGGTTTGGTTCCCGAAGTTTAAAACAGAATTGAGGAAGTAGGAACTGTTTTAAGAACTCCTTTTAAAATACAGGATAAGATGTGCACTTTGAGGATGGGAAGTGCCAACTATATGATTTGACAGTGACCTCTAGCTGCAGACGCCAATCTTCTCTGCCAGCACTTGAAGCGCGCAGGGCAATGGGCCACGCCAAATATCCAAGGAATTGCGTAAGGCCCTCAGAGCTGGATTTTGGCTTCAGTGAGATTTCTGTACAATTTACCACATTCTTGAAACTCTTTACAAGGGAAAAGAAAGTAATCCAATCCTTTGATTGTTAAACTTAATTAGAATAGCTATGTACATATAATACTGTCCAGGTCACCTGGATTTTACAGTGATAAACAAAACATTCTTCATTCGCGTTGATTAAAAAAAGAAAATCAATGCACCCATTTCCTTGTGTAATTATATGGCCAGAAGTGAGTACACATGCGTTTTGTGCTTTTACACACAAGAAGTATAGAGTTATCCATTGAGAAAATCTCAGTTGGGTTTATTTCCTGGGTTATGTTACATCTTGTAAAAAAAAAAAAGAACAATGGTGGATTCTGCTGGGCCTCTGCTTTCTGAATCGAAACGTCAAGCCCCATGGTTCGCCTGCAATCCTACGGCCCAAGCCTGGCGAGCGTGCTGGCAGGTTGGTGAGTCTGGTCTGGACGGATCAGGAGATACTGTGGGAAGACCGTGTCCTCTGAGGCCCTCACTGTTGGACGGGGCGGGAACCGAATGGAACTGTCCTCTGAGACCGTGTGGTCGTTAAAGAAAATAAGTTCTAAAATGGTTAAAACATGCGACTTTCTTCTGGAGCAGTTCAGTTCATCTGACAAGGGAGCTGCGTGCGTGTGGAATGGGGTGAAGGGACCAGGGCTCGAGCCATGGGGGGGCCTTCTCCATCTTCCACTCGGAGTCTCCGTTCTCCCCGGGACCCTCGTTGACCCACCTGCCCAGTCCCACTTCACGGGGACACGGGATGAAGAACGTTCCAGGCTCTTCAGGGCTGGAACGTCACCTCAACTTGAGCCACCGGCACGGCGTACTGCAAGGCGCCTTCCGTGAAGACCTGGGCGGGGTCCCCCCTCCCCTGGCTGGTGTGTACCTTTTGGAGCCTCTGTTTCCTCGTGTGTAAAGGGGATGCTAAATTACTCACCTTTTATCCCTGGCACCCAGCCCTGAGCCTGGCCCTCAGTGCACCCTGGGGGCTTAGGGAGGGGCAGGTGGACACCCACCTCTGGGGGCCTTAATGAGGATGCAAGGAAGCCAGTGTCAGGGCCCCCGAGCTGCCCATGGAAAGGCT
>PVKY010004861.1:0-18464 GCA_004027775.1 Bradypus variegatus
TCCAGCCTTCATGACTTCCATCTTAGATCAGCTCTAAATTCTCAACTAAGCTAAAAGTGTCTAATTTACATAAGCCTAAGAAGCCCTGAACTCCCCTCTTTTGTTTCAACATAATACATTCACATACTCTGGCCCTAATGGTTAAATTTGGAAGGCACCCAATTGTTTGACCTGAGATTATTTTAATTATATGACTGGATCCCTCACCCAGGTAAAATGCATTCTTCAAATGCCTGATGGTAAATATATCCCTGGAAATATTGATCTGTTTGGTTTTCTTTCCCACCCAGAGTCCCATGTGGTCTTTGCTCTGGTTAAATTGGGCATCCAAATAAGGTCTGTTATTTAGTTAATAGTACTGTGCCATTATCAACTTCCCAGTTTTGGTAATTTCCCTAGGGTTTTGTGGAATGTAATTATTGGGAAACCTGGCTGAAAGGGGACACAGGGGTGCTCTGCTTTATCTTTGCAACTTCTATGTGAGTATAACATTATCACAAAATTAAAAGTTTAAAAGAAAACCAGATGGGGTATCCACTTTTTACTGAGAAGGAGGTTTGTTTTAGAAGAATGAACCCCCCCTCCAAAAAAAACGACAATCAGTGCACTTCATTATTGGTAGTGTTTTCCAAAAATGATCCTTGAGATTTAAAGGGAGGTCTAGAGGAAAGAAGTCACACCGTGCCATAACCAAGCCCGCCACACAGAAATCTCATTTAGTTTTGAGCCCATAGCAAGGGATGCCTTTTATGGTCCCATGGCGTTAGGACAGACACTAGATTTGCTTTGTGACCCATACCTGGCACCCAGGAAAGGTGGCACCCCACAGGCAGCAGACCTGGAGATAATATGAGGTAGTAGCCAGCCATGAGGTTGCCTTAGAGCCTGACATCTTAAATCTAAAAGACACATTTGTAGTATTGGATCCCTTCACCTAAGGTGCACAAACATCTGGGCAAGGATCAAAGGCAAACACTATTACTAGCATACTGTGCGTGAGAAAAATTTCAATGTAAAGATGACCTGCTAGAATTATCTTGTTTAAAAGAGTAAAATTTTTTCCTTCAGGAAATGTTATTTTACATGTAATGGGTTTATGACGGTGTCATATGCAAAGTTAACTTTGAAAACAAGTAAATATTGTTATATTCTACATAAACCAAAGCTCTCTGGGATCCTCAATTTTTCAGAACATAAAGGTAACTGCTAATGGGCACAGGGTGTCTTTCTTGGGTAAAGAAAATGTAAACAAGTAATTTTGAGAGCTGTTTGTTGCTGCAAGGACTACATCCAGCCATAGCATCCTTGGACCTTCCAACGGGAGGTAACAGCCTGTGCCTAAAACCATCCTGATGTCATCCAAGTTTTCAAGTCTGAGATGTGTCTAAGCTCCTTGGAGAACCGACAACTCCAGTGTCTACTTGAGAGGACAAAATCTTGATACTCAAGAAAGATGGAGCCTGGTGGAACCCATGTTTATCTTGAGACAGAAACATCACCCTGAAGGCACGATACTTCATGCTCCAGCTTCACGTGGTGATAGCTTTTGCTCCTGTTTAGCTTCTCTTTTTGGAACAGGGTTTTTTGATTTCTCTTTCTAGATCTCAGGCAGGGAGATGTTTCTCGAAAGGTGGGGACTCCATGCTGCCTGCCCACCATGACTGAACGGGACTGACAAGGTGTGGAGATGAGTCAACACGGAGTGGGGTGCTTCCCAGAGGGCCAAGTTCTGGCACGTAGGATGGGATGAGGAGCAGCACGGACTGACTGTCCCATCCCACGGCACTGGGTCCTTCAAGGTTCATCAAAGACCCACCTCTCTACTTCCGTCAGCTCCCGTCACCTTCACCTCTCAGCTCACGTCCCCCATGGGACCGTATGCCCACCACCACCCTCCACAACGCACTCTTCACCTTCAAGCCACCCATCTTCCTCAGTCTACAGACTGTCTAGATCCTTCTTCCATCCCTCCTTCCCCCATTCAAGTTCCATGAGAGCTGGCTGAATTTTGAAGACCTCACCTCAGCAGCACTGTACTTATGGGGGGAAACTTTATGATTCTTGCAGACTCCCCAGCAAATCGGGGACTGTCCTTGCTTTCCTTCACTGCTTCCAGAGAGCATTTTCCCACCTAACTTTAAAGGATTCCAGTCAGCTCTGCATTTACCCTCTTCTTTTGGCCAGGTTCATTGCCTCATTCACAGAAGAATTTGTACCTTGGCTTGCAGACTTCCTCTGCTTTCCCAGACTGAAATCTTCCTTGTCAATTCAACATCCAGGTATTTGACCTCTCATCACCCCTAGCTGCAGAGAACTGTTTCCTCCACAGCCCAGTTAACGTTTTGATGGCTCTGCCCCTGTTACCCTCCCCCAGTGTCATGTTCCAAAACTTTCCGTTTTTGGAACACACATAACCATCAAAATCTGGGAGTCAAACACCCTACACGGACTGTACCCTCCTCTCCTACTTGCTGCCGTAAACATCTTCCTCAGATTCTTTTGTTCCATTGAGTCCCACATCCACAAAGCCTAGAGCTTTATAAACGAGCCACCTCCTTCTATGTGAACAAAGCCTCGATAAAGTGGGAACTTTGGAAAGTCACCCACTCAATGAGAGGATGGGTGGAGAAATGTCCCCACCCTTCCCTACTCAAAGAGAAAATAATGAAGAACGTGACTTTCTCTGTATGAGTAGAAAATAAAACTCTCCTAAGAATGTATAGCCACAATCATTCTCTCACATAGGTTTGGAATTTCTTGATCTTTCCACTTGAACATCTAACAGACATCACAATCTCTGCTCATCCAAAACTGACCCCATTTCCCCCAGTATGCCCCCCCCATCTTCCCTAACAGTTATGGCAGCTCCACCATCCCAGGTGTTCAGGCAAAAAGATTATTTAGAGTGTCATTCTTGACTCTTCATCATTTTCCCCCCGTATGCCACATTCAGTCTGTCAAAAAATACTGTGCCTGTGTTTTCTAAATATATCCAGAATAATTTCAACACTATATAAACCCATGACACTCACCATAACCAAGAGAGTGAACATATCTATCTACCACCCACAATAGTTTCCTCACGCCCCTTTGCCATCCCTCTCCCTCCCCAGTGCCATCCCCAGGCCACCACTAATGTTCTTTCTGTCACTAGTTGCTGGAAGTTTTTATAAATAGAATCTTACAGTTTGTGGTCGTTTTTGTCCAGGTCGTTTTGTAAACTTTGCCTGACCCATCCCAGCCACCAGGCATGTCCTAAGATTATAGATCCGTCAAGTTTCTGGGCTCTGCTTACTGTTGCATCCGCCTTCCTTGTGGAGTTCCAGCAAGGTGAAATGCTTTGTCTCAAATCACACAGCTCAGAATAAGCCCTTTGTTTTCTTTTCTTCACATGCTAAGTATTCCTTGCATTCCTGCCTACTCATCTTGTTCTTCCATGTTTCCCCCACTGACAACCTGAGATGATGGGCATTGCATACCCTTACTTATGTTTAATAGCTCATAGACATCAGGATATGTGGTGCTATGGGGTATAGGGCACTTCACCTCCTTCCTGGGGAAGTGAGCATTGGGAGGCCCACACAGGGAGGAGACGGGCTGCGGGGGGCTGGTTGGCTATTAAGGAATCGCCCTCAGTGGCAAATTTATTTTTCATCCAGGCTTTTCAGAGTTCCATAGTAGGTAAGGTTCAGGTTCAAGTTGCTCACACAAAGCTATCAAGAGAGCTCTACATAATGAAAAAGCAATTTATCAGTCCTTAGTGGCCACCTCTGCTTTGATCCATTAAGTGTCAGTTGACCACTGAAATAATTTTCATGCAAATTGAACATGTCACTCTCCTGAAATCTGTCGTTAACACCCAGAAAGTTCTTGAATACTTAACAGTATGCTCTAGCCAGGCTCACCTCACTCCACACTGCAGGCACAGGCTAGCTGCTTTGGTTTTATTTCATTCAGAACCTCCAAGCTCAAACCTTTTGTGACCCAGATCTTTTGCATATTCTGTTCCATTGCCTGGAAGTTTGTTTCCCCTCCTCCTCTGAAGTTCTCATGTTCGTGGTCTGTGGAATGTAAACATTTATGTTAAACACACGGCACCTCCTTGAAAATCCTCCCATGGCAGCCTCTGATGCTGACACAATCGCAAAAAGTGATTTCAAGATACTGCAAGATATCCGTCTCTCCCACTGGGCATGGAACTCACCATGGCAGGAACTGGATCTACTTTATGCATCAAAGTCCCTGGCACCTGACTCTGTGTCATAATTATTTATTGTTTTGGAAATTTCCCCAAATGGATAAATGAGTGATTTCTCTGAGAGGACTTGCCTTATTCAACATCCACATTAAAACAAGTCCATTTCTCCAGGCTAATCAGACCCACCCACCACTTCCCGCCACTGGTATCTACCATGTCCCAGCTCTTCCCCTTGGACTTGCTGCAGCTGACCCATAAGTGCCAGGTAGAGGGGTGGCACTGAGAAGATCCCTAGGGCACACACTCTTACACACGCTCAAAGTGCATGGGGGAATTAAATTGAAAAGCAATGTTACCAAAGGCAGTGGATTCTTTGCTCCATGTGTTCAAATGACCAATTCCTGAGACACCCAGTTTCAAAGAGAGAGTTTTATTGCTGGAGAGCAGATGGCCTATCAGCCCAAAATCTGTCTCCTCCAACTGCAATAATTCTGATCATTTTATAGTATCAAAAGATGGGCAGGTTTTAGGATAATGAGCACAGTGGCCCCAGATGATGTAATTAGAGTTGATTTAATTATTGAGCATGCGCAGGTCTCCACAGGTTGGGTACAACCATCACACTAACTTCCAACTTCTCACTTTCCCAGGTCTTAGGAGAATCCGATGAGCTCTAGGCTTGGGGTTTTGCTCATCCTGTCCCCCCTGTCTGGAAGGCTCACCCACACCCGGGTTCAGATCTTAAGGCTGTGATGTCTTCATCGGAGAAGGTGACCTCGGTGTGCGGAAACACCCAGCTCCCACTCCCGTCACCGTGGTTTCTCAACCTCAACATTCAGGTCAGATAACTCCTTGCTGAGAGGCCATCCCGTATGCTGTCGGATGTTGGGCAGCAGCCTTGGCGTCTTTCCACCAGATGTCAGTAGCTCCCTTCCCCACGCTCAACTGTTGAACAACCAAACGTCTCCAGACTTTGCCAAATGTCCCGCGGGGAGTAGAAGTGCCCCACTGAAGAAACATGGGGAACCTGAGCTATTTTATTCATATTCTTTACCAGCACCACATATGTTATATATTTATTTGTGTATTTCCTTATTGTTAGTCTTTACCTACCACCCATGGAAGCTCCTTACGATCAGGGGCTTTGCCGTATTTACTGCTTCAGCCCCTAGAACATGCTTGGTACATGGTACAGTTTTATGCAGTTGAGGCTCAAAAGAGAAATTTCTTTAAAAGAAGGAGAAGGGTGAGGTGCTGTAAATTGAGATCTTCCATCATTTTTATGTGGATATAAATAGCCTCCTGAGATCTTGAATAGCCAAGAATGCTTTTGTACATCCATTTGAATATTTGACTTTATAGAAAATTATAAATTTAAATTATTTTCCTTCCATATTTAAAAACTATTGCTTCATTGTCTTCTTGCACCCAGTGTTGCCACTGAAAAGCCTAATAATTGTTCCTGGGAAGGTGATCTGCCTTTTCTGTTTAGAAGATTTTTGAATTTTCTTTGTTATTGGTATTTTAAAAATTCATTCTTTCATATCTAGGTGTAAATTTTTCCTTTTTGGCTTTCCTGTAATAGCTCTCCCAATCTGGGGTCTTTTAACTTTAACCCTATGAAATTTATCTGCATTGTTTCTTTAAATATTTCTTCCTCTCCATCTTTATTCCCCCCTTCCTTTTGGGAACCCTATCATTTGATGTTTGCTTGCTTCTTTATACTTTCTTGTTCCCCAATGTTATCTTCCAACTCTGTAATATGTTCCTGTACTATGTTAATTCCATCACATGTCTCACATATTGTGTTCTTTATTTTAGCTACTATCTATTTTTCTTAACTAATTTTTCAACTGTGCTTCTTTTTATGAATTTCTATTTTTGCTTCCTTGCTTATTTCTTCCCTTATGTTTATTATGCTTGCATATATTTCTTGGACTACAGTCCTAACACTGAAAATTTCTGAAAATATCTGTAATCCAGTTAATTTTAATTTTTTGTAACCCAGTTTGTTTTTATTCTTTTGTTTTGTGTTTACTTATAAATTTGTTGTCTCTTTCTTCTTCTTTTGCCTGTGACCTCCTGTCCCTTAAGGCTAAGTGTCCTCAGCAAGGGATGATTCTGTCCCCTGGGAACACTTCCCAAGGTCTGGAGCATTTTAGGTGGGGGGAGGGGCTGCTGGCATCCAGTGGGTAGAGACCAGGATGCCCCACACACCCCACAAGGCTCGGAGCAGCCCCCGTGTGGGAGAATTTCCCAGACGTGATGTCAGTAGTGCCAGGGTTGAGAAATGTGGGTTAGGGGTATTAACTGTCGCTGATATGCCCAGCAAAGTGCCCTGGACCAGGCACTAATAATCCGATTTACTCCAAGGGCCTCAAGGAGGAGACGAAGTGGACACTCCCTTTAGTGTGAGCCCACCAAGCAAACCCTCAGCAGGTACCTGGAAGCACTGGGATGTTTTAACGACTGATGCCTGCGTCCCAGCCGAGGATGCTCTGTTTTAAGTGGACTTGGGTTTGGCCGAGGCCGTGGGATGTCAGGAGATTCCTCAGGTGATTCTAACATGCAGTCAAGGTTGAGCCTCTTTGCACACACCTTGGCGAGCATCAGAACCTCCAGGAGGCCTTGTTAAGCCAATTCCTTGTCCCAAGAATCTCCAAGGCCGTCGTTCTCACAGGTTCCTGGGTAATGCTGATGGCTGGGACCCCACTGCAAGAGCCACTTGTTGGCCAACTCATCCGGTAAAGGGTCACACAGCAAATATTTTAGACCTTGCAGGCCACAGGTCTCTCTTGCGACTGCTGTCCTCGCCCCACCGTGGCCGGGGCAGCCACAGACACTGTGTGAAGTAGTGGGCGTGGCTGTGAGCCAACAAAGCTGTGTTTACACCAAAGTTTGTATATCATTTCATTTACACATCATGAGCTACTCTTCTTTCAAATTTTTTACCTGCTATATAAAAATGCAAAAAAATATTTTTAACCTGAGGGTTGTGTAAAACACGCTGTGGGCCGGATTTGACCACAGGTGGTAGTTTGCTGCCTCCTGCTGGAGAGAGCAAAGGGGAAAGGCAAGACTCAAACATCGGAATATTATTCAGCCCTAAAAGGAAACAGTTATGATCAGTGCTACAACGTGGGTGAACCTGGAGAGCATTATGTTGAGTGAAAGAAGCCCGATGCAAAAGGACATTGAATTCTCTAGAATAAACAAATTAATAAAGGCAGAAAGTGGTTGGAGCTTCCCCAGGCTTGGTGGAGGGACAATGGGGAATTATTGCTTCATGGGTAGAGTTTGTTTGAGGTCATGGAAAGATTTAGGTAACTACAGAAATTTCAGCACAAAGCCAGTCTGATAGGTGCAGAATTGTGGGACTTGGGACAGAGGACCTTTAAAAAAGTGTTTTCCCACCAAAACAACAACAACAAAAAAAACACAAAGAAATGCATCATTGTGAATGTAATAAATATCACCAAAGGGTAGCCTTAAAAATGGTAAAAATGAAAAATTTCATGTTGTGTATATATATATGTCCCCACAGTGAAAACAGTATTTTTGCCTGGCTGTCAAATCCATAGGGGCAGAAAGCAGATTAGTGGTGGCCAGGGCTGGGGCTGGGGAAATGGGGAGTGACTGCTTAACAGGTATGGGGTCTCCTTTTGGAGCACTAAATGTTCTGGAACTAGATAACAGTGCTGGTGCATAACATTGTGAATGTACTTGAGGTCACTGTGCCGCTTTGGATATATTCTGTCCCTCAGAAAAGCCATATTCTTTAATGCAATCTTGTGGGGGCAGATTGATTAACTTTTGATTAGGGTGTGCCCTCTTGATTGAATGTTTCCATGGAGGTGTGGCCCTGCCCATTCAGGGTGGGTCTTGATTAATTTACTGGAGTCCTTTAAAAAGAGCCACACAGGCCCAGACGCTTGCTGACACTGATGCTTAGAGATGCTTGGAGTTGCAGACAGCAGGACGTTTAGCTATGAGATGAAGCCCAGAGTTTGCCCTGGAATATGCTAAGACAGGATCCCCAGCTACTTAGAGGGAAACGCCCTGGGAGAAAGAACCAAGAACGCACAGGAGCTGAGGGAGGAGCTGGAACACAACCCAGGATCAGCAGACGCCAGCCACGTGCCTTCCCAGCTAACAGAGGTGTTCTGGAGGCCATCAGCCTTCCTTCAGTGCAGGCATCCTCTTGTTGATGCCTTAGTTTCGACACTTTTATGGTCTTAAGACCATTTCTGGCATTTTGCAAAATAGCAGCATTAGCAAACTATAATAGTGACCAATGGTAAATCTTATGTGTGTTCAACCGCAAATTTTTAAAAAATGCACAGTTTAAAAATTCATCAGTGTGAAATGCCCCTTTGGAGCATTTGCACATTGTAACTGCCCCCGCACACACCACCCCTCATTCCATGAGAGCCTTCCCCCTTCTGCACGGATTTCCAGGAAACCAGGACTCCTGGCATTGCAGAGGCCCCTGAAGCAGGGTGGAGGGAGCCAGTGCCAGGCCCGTCTGAACCCAGGAGCGGATGCCCACGGGGCTGGAGAGATGGACATTACTTCCATGCTGGCCATGGGGAGGTGGACACGGGGCTGCGGGCAGATCGCAGATTCCATCCAGAGACGGAAAGAGATCAAAGACTAGTCTGGAGAGCCCTCTTAAGCATCCACTCCCCGTTGCCCAGCACCCCTGAGAGCCAGAGGTGTCCCTCCAGCAGCCGCCTCCGCTCATTAGGCTTCTTAGTCCATCAGCAGGGCGTGTTGAGGGTGATTTGCCTGCTTTGGAGGACTCCCTGTCTCCCCTTGGCAGACCTGGTCCCGTCGCTGCTTCTTTGGGGACGAGGAGGAACGTGGCCTGCCCCCCGCAGTGCGCTGACCCTGCACCGCCTCCAGCAGGGCCGAGCCCACCGGGTCCCCTGAGGCCTCCAGCCCCACACTGGGGTGGGGGGGGGTGGGAGATTGCTGAGCGCAGAGGGTCTTCCCTGCCATCCCTTCCTCCGACGTCCTTTCCTTGCCTGGTCCTGCCCTTCCTGAGCTGGGCACAGGGAGCAAGGAGAGAACTCCGGAGCTGGGGCTCTGACCCCAAACTGCTCTTGGCAAATAAGATTTCAGAGTGCCTGGTTAAATTTGAATTTCAGATGAACAACAAATAATGTTTTAGTATAAATACATCCCGTGCAATATTTGGGACATGCAATTACATTTGAATAGCAGATAAACAAAAAAAAATGTTTTTTAGTATAAGAATGTTCATGGAATATTTGGGATAAATAATTAAATCTGAATTTAAGATGAGCAATGAATTCTTTTTTAGAATAAGTTTGTCCCCTGCAATAAGAACCCCCATGGACTGGGTGTAAGCCTGTGTCACTGGAAGATTCCAAACGTTCATTAGTATGCATAAAATTAGAACACCTGGATCCTATTGTTCCTGAAAAGACCCCTGTCCTTTCTCCTCTCACCCTCAACACACAGACTTAGGCTTTCTTGGCCTTGGGACCACCAGGTCTGATCACCTGGTCTTTATTTATGTTTTTATCAGTCTCCAAAAGAAAACTAGGCACCCCCAAGCGCTCCTGCAGCCTCCAGACCCTAAACATAACATGACTCTGGATATGCCCTATTGTAACATCCCCATTTGTATTAACCAAATTTTCTAGCCCCGTGAATTGATGCTCTGACATCTCCAGGTGCCCCCAGTGGGCCAAGCCCCATGTTCACACCTGTAACTCCTAGAAAATTCCAACCCCAGTGGCAGGGCCACCACTTTCAAATATAGCCAGCTAGTCCCGTGCTAGCGTGCCCTGCCCCATGCTGGACACTCACCTCAGAATACACGATAGGGGCACCAGGTCAGACCCACTTGCTCTCTGCCTGTGACCGACTGTGGTGTTTTCCCCGGAGGTCCTGTGTGGCTGCTCTCTCCCCAGGTGACTGTGGACATAACAAATCTTTCAAACTCTTCTGGTCCCTCTCTCTATTGATTTGTGTCTGGTCTCACCATACCCCACACAAGGTAATATGAGCAAAATGCCATTGCTTTCCAACTCCGGAACCCTCCCATTGTGTCCTCCCCAAGGCCTGGTCTGTAAACAATAGATCCCCTTCACCCTCCACCTCCTCCGAATGTGCCCTTCATGTCAGCCTCCACGACATTTGTCTTTGTTCCTTGGAGAGCCTACGTTCTGTCTCACTGTCATCCTCTCTCTAACTTCATTGCCCCCATAATTCTTGGATAGTCCTGTATCCCGAATGAATATTCCATGCCCCGTGCTCTCTGTTTCTTGACTTTCTCTCTACCCTACCTCTGCAGTGCCTCCCTGTGAACCCACGGTCTTGAGTTTGTCACCCCCAAACAGTGCAGTGCCTCTGTAATCTGCATTTGAAGCCTCGCACCTTCTGACTGGTCTTGCTGCGCAGTCTTGAACCTCGCCGGGATCCACTGTCCACTGACGTCCGAAGCCCACCCTTGGGCCTCCTCAACTCTCCATTCACGATTTAAATGTGCGTACAGCCCTCCAAAACAAATCTCCCTAATCGTCTCCTCTCTGAATTCAGATTTGCACATCCAGCTTCCACCTCCCTATTCCCAGTTGCATGGCCAACAGACCTCTCAAACCCAACATGTCCAGAATTGAGCTCCTGGTCTTCCCCAAGAAACCCGTTCTACCCACATGGTTTCCCGTATCCATCAAAGGTGGCTCCACCCTCCTAGTCACTTACACCAAAAGATCGGGACTTGAGCGTGTCCCAGTCACGACGGCAGATTGAGACTCTCCAGGGCTCCACCCTGCCACAGAAGCGTTAAACAACCAGCAAGAACTGGGAGAAACATATCTTTTTCAAAGCTCCGGAAAATGATGAAAGGCTCGTGGAAACAGGGTGAGTACCAAATCAAGAAAAACTAAAATCAAAAGACCTAAAAGCAGCAGGGTCTGAGGGGTCCAGGCTGTGCCGCCCACTCACCCCTCATTCCATTCTGCTATTTACAATTGCTAAGGGCTTAGAATCAGATTTTTTTTTTGGTAGCATTCATGTTGCATTTGGGAAAGGACCCAGGAATGTCGGAATCTTGCATTAGCAAATTCCCTTCCAGGAGATGTTCCTGAGAAAGATGTAAATCTGAACAACAGTGGCCAGTCAGAGCATGTGTGACTGAATACCTCTCACCAGTTCTTCTATTATTCCATTTATTTATCTGTAGCCCCAGCTAAGGTCTACATTTCCCAGCTTCCTTTGTGGCTAAGAAGGACCATGCATAAATGCATATAAGATGAAACGATGCTTCAAAGATTTTCTTTAAGAGAATTGAACGTGCCTCCTCTTGACCCTCTTTCCCATTGGAGGTGGAAGCGGATGAACTCCTCATGAACCCAGAGATGAGACTGCACAGCCGAAGATGCAGGACCAACCTACCAGCCCTGAACTATTATATAGATAAGAATAAACCTTTATCTAGGTTACACCACTGTATTTTGGGGGCTCTTTGTCACAACAGCTTGGCTTATGCCCTTACTAGTACAGGTTCTTCTTATTAACTAGACTGGGGCCAAATATCACGTAGCTCCACACTGAAGCACTTGGCTCAGGCTCAAATCTTGCTACCAACCTGCTTACAGAGACCTGTATGAAAGGCATACACAGTCCCAGCAAGTTTTCCACATTCAAGGGACTAAGAAGGACCAGTGTGCCTCAAGCTTAGAATTCAATACAAAAAGTTCACAAATAGGCCCAGGCAGATCAGGGAGGAACTTTGGGAGCCAGATATCCAGGGCAGAACACTGCCAGGAATTGAAATTAAATTTAGGCCATTTCATTAGATGATCCAGGATCCACTGCCTCAAATAAGTGCTATTCCCCTAATCTGTTGCCTGACTCTGTCACCCTTGATTTTGCTACCCCCAACAAATTCTCACACTACTTAGAAGAACACACTGAATATATGGAAAACAGTATTTTATTCTCTCCATTCTGCTCCAGACTGCCTGTCCTCATTTGTGGCTGGAGAAGGCACAGGTGGGAAGGAAATTTGGGCAAGGGCCAATACACTCCTTTGGAGAATCTTTTCATGTCAAGACATCATACATAGAATCTCAGGGTTAAAAGGAATATTAATATTGCATCATTCAATGGCTCATATTATGAATGATTCCAAAAGAAGACAATTATTTTAAGTGTACTGCAGGAATATTTTCTGCTTACCTGGGATCTCCTAAATGGTCCCCAAATTACCTTTTAATAACATTTTATACTTATCCGAGAATACATCAATAAAACCTGGGGAACTCCAAGGACTTTTGAGAATAATTCAATTGCTCTGAAATTTCTACATGCGATTTGGGACTTTAATTTTAGGACTTTAGACTCAATAGAGGGAGCCTAGAAGAGGTTTCAGAGGGAACAGGAGGAGCTGGAGAAGAGAAAGGCCCTGGAGTTGGGATGAGAAGACATCTATGACCACAGGGCATCTTCTTCCCTGGGAACTCGGTGGCCAGGAATGTCCAGATCTGTGGGAGAGAGAGGAACTTAAAAATGTTTCTGCTCATACCACTGCCCACAGCAAAGTTCACGAGGCTGTGGATATGACTGGGAGGAAGATCCCTTATGTTCATCTTACGGTCCACTGGCCTTCCCTTTTTGCCTCCTTCTCCTTTTTGTTCTACCTTCTCTTTATTTTCCTCTAACCACATATTTACTTTTCCACCCCTACTTTAAGATGGGACATGGGGGTAGGAGGTGTTTTCAAGAACCAGAGTGTAGCCAAGGTTGGGATAGGAATTAGTGAATTCAGGAAGTGTAGCTTGTCCAATAAATGCTTTTCAAATGAATTTGTGTGCTTGGAATGAAAGTATGTTGCCAGTTTCCAAAACTCAGATCAGGATTGGAAAAGGAGATGATGGAATTGGAATGAGCTCAGCCAGAAGGCAAGCAAAGCTGGGGTTTGAGCATCGGCTGAGATCATGGATCGGTGGGAAAGCAGAGGTGGCACGTGAATCCTGTATCTGGATGACTTAATTCATTCATCTAATAAATATTTACCAAGAACCCACTATGTATCATCCACTGTGCTAAGCAGTGAGTAAGACACACCAAGTCCCTACTCACATGAAGGGTATATTTATTGAAAGGAGACAGAGAGAAGCAAACACATGAGCAAGAAAGAATCAGGTAGCAATAAATGTTCCTACCAAAATAAAACAGGATGATAAAATAGAGAAAGACTAGGGATATTTTAGAACAGTCAGGGAAAGCCTCCTAAGAAGAATGTGGTGACTAAACTGATTTCTGAATGACATGAAGGAATCTGGCCATGCAAAGCTATAGAAATGCATATTTTAGACTGAGCTGATAGCTGGTTTAAAGACTGTAATAGAAATGGACCAAGTGTTCTAGGAAAACAAGAAGCCAGTTTTGGGAGAGATGGCATGACTGGGTATGACTGTGGAGTTCAGAGTCAGACTGATGCTGGAAATAAAGATCTTATTTTGGAGTGAGATCAAAGTTGAAATTGAGCCATGAGGTTACAGCTGGAGTTTGGGGTCAATGATGTAGCTAAGGCTAAGCTTGGGGGTGGTACTGCATAAGATCAAGATTTGGGCATGGGGTGATTGATACTTGAACAAGTGCCAGACTGGGAGGTGACATCAGGGACTGGCAGAGAAATTAGAGTTGGACTGTAAGGTGGATCTGAGGTGAAGGGTTAGAATTGAAACCAGTGGTCACGGCCAGGTGGGAGCTCAGAGTGGAGGCACGTGGTCATAGGGGCTGTGGTCACAGGTAAGGGGCTCTGGGTTGATTCCAGTTTTCTCCCCTTCCTCCTTATCCTCAAAGCCCTGCCTGCCACTTCTCCTTCCCCCTTCTCATTGATGCTTGTCTCTTCCATATTTCGCCCGTCATTGCCTCCAATGTCTGGTTTGGAGAAAGTCTTCATCAGACTCCTCTTGGATGCCTGATGAGGTTGGGAATACGGGAGCCCATCTAGGAACAAAAACACAACAATAGCAAAGCAATAGTACCTTAATAGTATTCAGCTCAGTGCTTCACACCCTTTAAAGTGGTTCTGCTTCCCTTGTTTTCTTGGAATCTCAGGGTAACTCAGTGATTCTCAACCATTTTTTGGTTTTCACAACTGAGGAGGGGGCTGCTACTGGCATCTAATGGGTAGAGGCCAGGGACGCTGCTGAAAGTCTCACAGGACAGCTCCCACAGCAAAGAACTATTCCTCTCCAAATGTCAATACTGCAGAGTTTGAGAAACCCTGACTTAGAACTCTGTCTAAGGGGATGAGGAGGAGGCTCAGTTCAAGTCACATGCTGCATTTTCAGTGTGCGTACCTCACAATCCAAACCCCCCATGCACTTCCACAATTCTTTCCCTTGCTATATCCCTCAACATGCGTTCTCTCACTGATTCACGCAACAAAATCAGGAGGTAGTTACCATGCATACCATTTTACACATGGTGGAATGTGAGGCTTGAAGAATTGCTCAAGTTTCCCCAACCAGTAAATGGCAGAGCTCACTTTGGACCCCAAGTCTTCCATTGCCCAAAGGCCATATTGGGTGGCGGAGATCAGTGCTGGAGAAGGGGGGCAGGAGAGACCTAACTCCCCAGTCACTCACCAATGGCCTTCCACAGGTCCAGGATCTCAAGAGCTGTCCCCCTCTTCCTGTCCTGGTCAGCCATTTGGGGACTGTGGACCACTGGAGAGGGGTGAGGAGAGCAAGATCAGGGAGTCTGTTTAGGGATAATCATGCCATGCATAACCCAGCAATTCCAAAGCACTATTCATTGGCTGAGTGCCTTTGCTTAATCGGTGGGACAGGGGGCATTTGGATCATCCCTCCTTACCAGTGAGGAAATTGTAGCTCTGAGAAGTAAAATCACTTGCCCAAAGTTACACCATGCTAAGTGGCAGAACTGGGGTTTGAACCCACCCATGTCTGGATCTGAGTCTCGTGTTCTTTCTGTTCTGCCATGTTGTTGCCAGAATAAAGCCTTAGCTGAACCCTTCATTGAGCCTCATAGGGGACCTCAGGAGGTAAGGGATTTAATTGTCACTTAGCAGAACAGTGCTCATTGTAGATGCACTCAATGAAATGGGGAGAGAGGGATAGAGGAACTCACTATATGCTGGGTACTGCTCTAAGTCACCTAATCCTCAAAACTTCTGTATGTGGCCGGGGCCATCGTTATTTCTGTTGTCACATGTGAGGACATAGGCATGGAGAGATTAAGCTCACACACTAAGCAAGTGGCAAAGCTGGGATTCAAACCCAGGGCCTGTATCTCTGCTCTACTCTGCTCAAGAGAGGTCTGGGAATAAAATCTATTGGCCTATTCAGTGAGTGTGGGTTGCGAGTCTTTACAATATCACAAAGACACTGTCCCCAGGTACCAGGCACACAAGAGCCGAGGACGGAGAGCTCAGAGCAGGGAGACACCCGCCAGGGACAGAGAGCTCAGAGCAGGCTCACTCACCTGGCCCCAGAAGGTAGCCAGCGCTGTTCAGGGTCCAGCCTCCTCGCCCCTGGATGGAGACCAAGAAATTATGAAACAGAATGACTGAGAAGGAGTCAGGACATGGGTCAGAGGTGACATACTTCCCACTAGCTTAATCCCTGTTTCCACTATGAATGAAAGAAAGCTTTCGAAAGCACCGTGCTAATTGCCTACGTGGACGGTAAATGGTCACAAACCACACAGACTTGGGCTCACACACAGGCTTTATCACTGGGTGGATTTATGCAAGTTTCTAAATTCTTTTGATAATTATAATGGCTAACATTTATTGTGGGAATACTATATGCCTGTATCTATTCCAAGCATGGCTGGTTACATAATATGCAAGACCCAATGCAAAATGAAAATGCAGAATCCCTTGTTCTAGTTATTAAGCATTTCAAGATGGCAATGCAGAGCATTAGGCCAAGCCTGGGCTCTTCTGAACACCAGGCTTTGTGCAGCTGTATGGGCTGCACAGCCATAAGTCCCTGATGTATTTACTCTTCTAAACCTCACAACAACCTTATTCAGTAAGAATTTTGTTAGCATCATTCGATAAAAGGGATAACTGAGGCACAGAAAGTTTTGGCAAATTGCCCCACATAACAGCGAGTGGCACAGAGGGGGTTCAAACCCCAGCAAATTCCAGACTCTTAGCGACTATGTGAGCTGAATATTTAAGCCTGGGATTTTCCACTCTGTAAAATGGGAAGCTGCAAAATAGAATCAGCCTCAAAGGATTTCTGGATGAGATTAGCTGATGCATATTGTCAAGGGCTGAAAAAGCACTCCATCCCCGTTAGCCCTTTCCATAACTTTCTAAACAGCCCTGTAAGATGGATTCTTATTACCCCCTCATTGCAGAGAAGGAACCAGGGCTCAGAGACTTAATCTGCCTGCCTCAGACCCAGCCAATGTTTGGAAACCCAGAGCAGCTGATGCCAAGGCTGGTCCCCTCGATTCCACACTGAGAGCTGACTACCTGCCAAGGGTGTCCTAAGGACAGCACCTGAGCTAATCCAGTAGATATTATGGAGTCCTAGTTTTACAAAGAAGAGCAGAGAAGGACACAGAGGTTGGACAACTTGCCAGAGATCGTACAAGCTAGAAAGTGACAGAACCAGGATTCCATCACCTGGGGACTCAGAAACACCAGTGGTCTCCCCCTGCCACACCTGCCCGGAGGCGGGGCCAGCCGTCGCCTTTAAAAAGCCCTCCGGGTGGGGTTCCTGCTGTTAAAGCCTGAAACACTTGAACTGGAAACTGCATCTTTCTGCGTGATTGGACAAAGTCTATTGTTAGAAAGTTTTTGCTTTGAATAATCTGAATTCTGACCCCCCGAATTTTCACCGATGCTTTATTCTACCTGCAGAACCAAGCTGATGCGGTCAAGCTACTCGTCTTCTCCTAAACTCCCCCTAGAGGGTGCGACCGCAGCTCGCGGCGGGGTGGCCGGAGGCGGCGCTGAGCGACGCAGGAGGGTCTTACCCGAGGGGCAGGTACAGACTCCGGAGTCCCCGCCAGGCTGAGCAGGAGCGCGAGGAGAAGCAGACGGACGCACGGAGCCATCGTGGGGCCGGCCGGGCGCCGGGAGCCACTCCAGGCTGCAGAGGGAGGGCGGGGCGCGCGCCCTGCTGGGGGCTGGGATAGTGTTTGCACGTAAATGCTTATGTATTTGCTTTAAGTGGATAACAGAAAAATAAAATGAGCACCTCAAAGTTTTGGAACCAATTTATTTAAGTACAGTGACAGAGTTGAGGGGAAAATGCTGAATTAAGTAAATAAGTAGGAGGCAAATGGGTACATAAAATATGACAAAACCCACGGCGCATGAATGACCAAAGTGGAGGTTTGGGGGAGGAATTTGCCCCTCCCCGTCCTCCGGCAGCGCCTCCCCACTTCTCTCCCATCGCTCCCTCCCTCAGTTGCCCACGGCCCGCCCTCGTCGGTGCCACTGCCCGGCCCTCCCGCCGGGGCCGGCTCCTCACCCGTGCTCTCCGCGCCCATCTCCTTTTCATCCTCTCAGGACCCCCTCGCTACTGCCCCACCAGCCCCCCCATCTTCCCGCTGCCCCCGGCCCCTCACCTCAGTCGAGTTGGCAGCGTCTGGCAGACTCTCTGGGTCCCCAGCTCTGTGACTCCAGCTTTTATTCCTGGGGAGAAGGAAGGAGGAGGTGGGAAGGGAAAGGGGAGGGGGGCTGTTGGATCAGGAAAAGCGGGGCGGGGGAGAGAGGGGAGAGGGTGAGGAGGCTGGAGGGGGCGGGGAGGATTCCCGCTCCAGGGGCTTTCAGCAGCTGGCCTGTGAGGGCAGGAGGACGCGTGGCAGCGGGGAGGACCGCTCCGCGCCCCTGGTTTCTCGCACCCGGCGGCCGGGCCTCCTCTGCTTGCACCTCGACCGTCTGTCCGTGTCCTCCCAGCCCTCGGCTGCGTCTTTGCCTCTCTCTGGCATGATAGACCTTGTTTATTTAATCGTCCGACGTCTAGCCCCCAACACCGGACTATAAATTCAAGGGGCAGTTACTCTTGGTCACCACTCTCTCTCTGTCCGAGTGGTTCTCCACCAAACCCCCTGCCCACGGGACATCAGGCCATGTCTGGGGGGGACATTTTTGGTTGCCACGACCCAGGGCAGGGACGTCCTACGGGCATCGAGTGGGTGGAACGAGGGTCGCTGCTCATTGTCCTGCCCGGCCCCGGAAGCTCCGCCCCACCCCCACCCCACCTCCCACCTCACCCCACCCTCACCACAC
>PVKY010004862.1:0-18463 GCA_004027775.1 Bradypus variegatus
GCACTTAATTTTTCTAAGCTGCATATGGTAGCTCGTCATTTGGACTTGCCCACTGGGAAGGCCAGTGGCAGTCCCGTAGCTATATATACGGTGGTGAAGGTATATTTTGCTCTTTTGGACAAAGGAAAGGGGCCAATATAGTCTACTTGCCACCAGGTGAGAGGAATTGGTCTCAGCCAATGTACCCAAGTCGGTGAGGAAGTATTCTAGGCCGTCATAGTGAGCAGAAGGGGCTTGTGTCCACTATTCCTTTTAACTCTTGTCAGGTTATAGGCAGCTGGAACTGCTGTGTCAGCTTCCACAGGGTCTGGTACCCTCGGTGCCCGTTTTTCTGAAGCAGCCATTCAGTCCCCTCATGCATCGTTGGTGGTAGGCTGTGGAATTTCACTAGGGCACCCACTTCTGCATTACCTGGGCCAGCAGTTTGGTTTTCTTGTGCAGCAGCCGCTGGACCTGGTCCACAAGCTCATTATTCTCCCTGTGCAGGGCATGATTCTGGGTCAGGAGTCCTGCAGCAGACACCCAGCACGGGGCTCCAGACATGCCTAATTTTGCCCACACTGCCCTCTCTGGATATTTGAGCAGCCATGGGTGGCCTGGGTGAGAAGAGGAAGCTCACCGCTGGTGCTACAAAGAGAAATCTGGTAGGTGCCAAGGAGAACCTGGATGCAAAAGTTTGTATCAGTCTCTGAGGGTTCTGAGTTTCCTTTCAGAGAAAGGAAACATCTCTGTAAACATGGCTGAAAGAGACTGGTTAGTTGATGAAGACAAGAAGAAAAGATCTCAGCCTCAGGAATGATATTTTTCTGAAAAACAACTTTATTGAGATATAATTCACATACCACACAATTCACCCATTTAAAGTACAGCTCAGGGGTTTTTAGTATATTCACAGATATCTGCAACCATCACCACAATTTTAGAACATTTTCTTCACCATAAAGTTTAATTTAACTTAATTTAGATTGCCCCCCCCCAGCTATCATCCCCTTCTCTCCCACCTCCACCCAAAGCAACCACTAATCTACTTTCTGTCTCTATAGATTTGCCTACTCTGGACATTTCATATTAATGGAATTATAGAAATATGCATTTTATTTTTGTGTATGGCTTCTTTTACTCGGCATAATGTTCTCAAGTTTCTTCACGTAGTAGCATGTGTCAGTGCTAGATCCTTTTTTCATGGCTGAATACTATTCCACTGTATAGATCGATCTACCACATTTTGTTTATCCATTCACCAGTTGGACACTTGGGCTGCTTTCACCTCCTGGCTACTGTGAATAGTGCTGCTATGAACATTTGTGTCCAAATATTTGAACACCATTTTCAAATATTTGGGGCACCTACTAAGGAGTGGAATTGCTGGGTAACTGCCATGGCAGAAGTTCACATGAAGACAATTAGCTGTTTTAGTTTCTTCAGAACTGAGGACATAAGAATGTTTTTGTAATTATTGATAGCCACAAAGTAGACACTTGCCTCAATTCAGATGCAAGTTTAACCCGATTAACTTTCAAACCTTGAGCCACTTGTTCTAGGAGAACAAAATTGGAATAGTTCCTCCCTTTCTTCCTTACATCAAATGCCAGTGACTCATGAAACTGTGCCTGTGTTCCGTGAATGCAAGTCTAGTGGCACCTGAGAAAATCCAACAGACAACCACCAGCAAGAAACAAAGCCCCCTAATGTTATTTCTAAGGACTCTGATGATTTTCTCAGCCAAACAATTATTTGGTGGTGTGATTCTAAGGCATGTAGAGAAAGATCAGAAGGAGGCAGATGGCCACGGGAGCACTGATGGTTAATCTTGACCCCATTTTGCCAGCTCGTCGCACATTTGGGGTCTGCACAGTGCCATCAGCCTGGGCAATCCTCATGGGACCATTTGATAATTTCAATGATACAAGGCTCTGTAGTGCTTTGTTTAAGCAAAAAACCCGGCAGGGTCTAGCTAGACTGGGTTACGCAGCAATGGGTGGAGAAAAAGCTCACAACAGCCCCCTAGCCTCCACCTCAAATCTCAGAGGATTAACACAATATATGCGAAGTCCTTTCCAGGAGAACGATCCTGGATACATTGAATCAGCAATCTAGAGCTGTTCTGTCTAATAGAACTTTCTACAACGATGGAATTTTTCATATATCTGCTATGCTAGCCACTGGCTATTGGTCATTTGAAATGTGGGGTGTGTGACCAAGGAACTGAATGTTCAATTTAACTTGATGTAAATTTAATTCAAATAGCCGCGTGTGGCCAGGGGCTTTTGTACTGGGCAGTGCAGAAGTGGATTGACGGGGGCTCCACTTTCCTGTTGCTGGACCATTTGTACTCCGAGCATCCTCATGTCACACGTTGCAGAAACAGACTAGAGAGCGGCAGACACCGGCTCGTGAGGGCTGGAGCCCAGAAATGACGTTATCACCTCTACTCGCATCCCATTGGCCAGAACCAAACAGCCCCGCCCACCCCCCAAAGCGGCTGGTGAACTGTCTTCCACCAGCTCCAGAAAACTGAAAAATTTGTGAGCACTAGAACTACCTACCACGGTCCTTTTATTTCATTTTACTTTATGCATGGAGGAGAAAGAGAAAGTTCTGCGATCTTGTTTTGGCCTAACCAAGATAATTCACAAGTTTTTGCCTCTTCAAGAAAAGAATTAAACAAGAAATCTGAGTTTAAACCGGAGACAGAGTGAATTCTTTTCTAACAGTGCCACCATGTGGCCACCTCTGAGAACTGCGTCTTCTCAGACCACCTTGGATCACTCAGGATGTCACGATGAGAAACCATCACAGATCCCAGGGGATCCCCATGGATCGCCGTGGATCACCAGGAACCACTTCCGACCACTGACATTTATTAAAGTCGTAAATCAACATCTTTGGCTTGGTGACATGATACTTATCAAAGAAATCAGGAAGAAGGGGAAATATGCCTTTCTTCCTCAAATTCTTCCCCTCTCCAGACCCCTCCCATTTGTTCTATAATTTGACAGATCTTCCTTACTTGGGCACGTGGGGGGAAAGATGGCCAAGGTCACGTGCAAAAAACGTTGACCCCTGATTCCTCGAACTGCCCATTATACCTCCCTGCCCCTCCTCACTTTTCTCCATCCAGGGAAAACATGAGACCTCCCCTCCCCTTAGCCCAAGTTTGCAGTGGCATTTATTGTTAAAAAGTCTCAAAGTAGATAGTCCGTTTCCACAATGTAATCAAGGTTTCAGAATTTTTCTATTTTACCATTCTTTTCACCTTTAGCTTGATGAATTTTCATCTGCCAGTGCTTTGCCTCATGGTGGCAAGATAACCACTGCAGCTCCAGGCATCAAACCTATGTTCAAACGAGGAAGAAGGAAGGGTCGAGAATCACAGCCCTGATCAGTGATCCCCTTCTGTCTGTGGTATCCAATATGTTAGTCCTAAGCTCACCTGACTGCTTAAATTAATTAAAATTAAGTACAATTAAAAATTCAGTTCTTCAATACCCATGAAACAGTAACTCCCCATTCTCTTTACTTTCATTTTGCAAGAATATTTGAAAGCAGATCTCAGATGTCATATCATGTCCCAGTAAATAACTCAAGTCTTCATTCCTAACAGATAAGTGCATTTTAATTTTAATTTTTTTACTTAACTCCAAGGTCATTATCAAATCTAACAAAATTAGCAACACTTCCATAATCTCATACAATCCCTGCTCTATATTTGAATTTCCATGATGGTCACAAAGTCTTTTTTTTTTTTTTAATAGTTTTTCTGTTTGAGTGGGATCCCAGACAAGAACGGCACATCTCAATTTCAGTATGTTCCTTGACTGCCATTTCACTCTATACCAGTCCCCCGTTTTCTTCTTATTTTATTCTATATATTTGCTGATACCTAAATTAGAAAATTGTTACCCTCCCTTGGTTATAAAGCTTCCTAGCAGCCTTCCTCTTAAATGCAATGGTTCTTTGACTACATGATGGAATCGCCTGGTAGAGTTTTTAAAAGTTCCAACAGGCAGGCCATACCCAGACAAATTAAATAGGCAGCATCTCTTTTTAAAACTCCCAGGCAATTCCAATGTGCATCCAGGGTGGTGAACCCCAGACCTGACTGCTGATCACTTTCTGTCTGCGATATCCCATATGGTGACACCAAGCTCACGTGACTATTCAAATTGATTAAAATTAATGACAATTAAAATTTCGGTTCTTCACTCCCAATGGCCACTTATCAAGCTTCCAATAAGCTACCCATGACCAGCAGCTGCTCAGCTGAGCACTGCAGATACAGAACATTCCCATCATTCCAGAAAGTTCTACTGGGCAGTGCTGGTCTAGATGCCTTATTTCGTAGGAGAAGCAAAAAGAAATTTCCTAATTCTATCATTCCTTATGTACTGTAACTGTTCCATAAAGAGGAACCTTCTTTCTTCAGCTATTTGCTTACTGTGAATTATAATTTTCACAGGAAAGGCAGGAAAAATACATGATTGTTCTTTATTTAGCAGTTTTCAGAATATTGAAGTGAAACCTTAACAACTTTCTCTAGTTTTTCTTCTCTTTTCTTTTTGGAGGACCATTGTGAACCTATGGATTTTTACGTTTGACAACTTTCCAGCCATTGTGGATATTATTCTTTGGAAGCTCAAGTTGCCCCATGGTTGACTTATCCAAGTTAGCTCCTGACTCTTTTGCACACAGCCCAGTGCTTGTTTTGAGCTGCTAGTTTTCTGGTATGAGGAGATGTTCCAGGCGCATCTTGACACTTCCTGACCCAGATCAGGGGTCAGCCTTTTCTCCAAAGAACTTGGGGTGCTTTCTCTGTGTCTCTAGAAATCTGGATGAGAGAGAAAAATCTCAGGATCCCTTTTACAGACCCCTGCCCCAGGATCTCCACAGGCAACACTCCCAACGCAGCCCCCTCCCAACCCCCAACCCCCGCCATGGGTAGGACAGACTCATTCTAATCCTTTCTGTGCCTCTGCTCCCTGGTCTCCCCCCTCTCTGACCCTCGGTCTTCCCCCATCCCTGCTTCCCCCCCCCAGCCCCAACTTCTGCCCCTGGGTCTCCTGGCGGAGTCTCCGTGTATTTTCGAGTCTATCTCACCAGGGTCTCTGATAAGCAGGGGAGACTCTCATTACCTCCCAGCAGTCTGTCCCACCCACCCCCTTCGTTTCATTTAATTCCTTCTCTGCTCTGCGGGGCTGGCCTGGCCTAAGAGGATTGGAGCATTTGTTAATTGAGTCCAGCTCAGGACGGAGACTCTGCCATGGGGAGGCCGCGGGGCCAGGACCCGCCACCAGGGGGCGACAGAGAGCGGCGTGGGGGCGAGGCGGGCAGGACGCGATCCCCGGCTGTGCTGGCCAGCGTTTACACGGTCATCGACGTATGTTTAAAAAAATAAAATAAGATAAAATATGAATGAAGAAGGTGTGAGGAAAACAGGCGTGGAGGGAATGGAGAGAGGAGGAAAGTGCCTGGGGTTTTGAACAATGAGTGCTGGTCACCGCGTAAAGGGCTGTACACACAGAACCCCAGTGAGTCCTCTCAAACCTGTTTATATATAATTTAAAATCAAATATATACAACATAAAATAGGCATAGCGTACAAATCACTTTAACTGTTTTGAGAGGACAATTCCTTGACATTCAGCATGTTGACAAGACTGTAACTTTCGCCACCATCTATTTCCAGAACTATTTTCATCAACCCAAACCCAAACACATTTAACCCCCATTTTATAGCTGAGGTAACTGAGCTCAGAGAGCCACGGCCACTCACCTGAGGTCACACAGCAGACGCCAGGGCTGCTCTGAACGACTGCATTACAAAGACGCAGGGTGAGAGAGGAACAGACAGCCAGAGACAGAGTCGGAGCTGGAGAATGTGAAAGATGAGGGAGAGGGTTCCAAGGTAGATAAAGACTTTCCTTCTCTCCTGGGAGGAAATGAGAGATTGACAGAGATGGGAGATGCGGACAGGAAGACAGTCAGGGATGCGGCAGGCAGAGGACAGAAAGAGAGAGAGAGAGGTAGAGAGAGACACACAGAATTCTTTACATGATGATATTATAAGCTATAAACATGGCAGATAAAATTTGTTGAGCATTTATCATTTGTCTGATTTGGTTAAGTGATTTCTATGATTCAACTCATTTACTCTTTTCCAAATCCCTCCTTCTCATCAACAAATCCCTCATATTAAAAATGCAAATAGTTTTTTCATAAACATGAACATTTTTACTGATGCTTAATGTACATTGAAAATGCACAACTCTGAAGTGTTAATATACTTAATTTGATAAATGATAAGTGTGATACCAGCACCCAAAACAAGAAGGACTCAGAACCTCAGAAAGTCTCCTTGGGCTGCTTTGCTGGTCATTTTCTCCGCATTTCCCTCTTGGCAACCACTGATCTGCTTTGCAGCACTATGGATTAGTTTAGCCTCTTCTAGAATTTCATATAAATGGAATCACACACTCTATAGCCTCTTGGGTCTGGCTTTTTTCACTCGGCATAATGATTTTGAGATTCTACTCTATGGTCATGTGCGTCCATAAATTGTTCCTTTTTACTGCTGAATAGCATGCCATTGTATGGAGGTACTATGATTTGTTTATCCATTCCCCTGTTGACAGACACTTAGGCTGCTTCTGTTTTTATCTATTTTTATATAAAGCTGCTAAGAACATTCTTGGACAGGTCTTTTTTGTGGACGTATGTCTTCATTTCTCTTGTGTACATACCAGTAGGAGGATTTCTGGCTAAGCGTATGAACTTTATAAGAAACTGCCAAATCATTTTCCAAAGTGGTTGTACCATTTACACTCCCAGTAGCGAGGGCTGAGGGTTCTGGTTGTGCTATATCCCTGCCAACACTTGGGGTTATCAGTCTGTTTGATTTTAGCCACACTGGTGGATATGAACTAGTAGCTCAGTTTTGTATTTTAATATACATTTCCCTGATGCCTAATGATGTTGAGCATCTTTTCATGTGTTTATTGGCCTTTCTGACGGTGGTTGGGGGGCAGTCCTGGAGCAGCCTGCTGTCTTTCCTTGGGACCCACAAATACAGCCTGTGCTCAAGGCCAGGTGTGTCAGCCTGGCAGGATAATACACAATCCCTTGTAGATTAGGGGACTGTGGGTTCCATTCCTTTCCCAATTGTAAACATTCAGTGGGGATTGTCTGATGGGTGGGGACGTTGTACAACCTCTGGCTCACACCCTGGTGGTTATTTGCCCCTGGTGGGGGCGGGAACTTGGCTCCTCCACTGAGGCAGCACATGAGCACAGGAGAGGGGTCAGCATTGGCCACGGACTGAGGACCCTGGCTATGGGGAACCAACACCCACTAGTGAAGCTGACCTTGTTCTGCCTCTTCTCTAGGTGAGTGAAACACCTGCTCACCACAGCTTATGGGAGTTGTGATTTGCTGGCGACCCCAGCACCTGTGTTGGCATGGCTTACCATCTCTTTTGGTGTCTTTCCCGACAGACACCGATATCTCCTTCTGTGATGTCTCTCCAAATAGTTCATACATTTTTAAAGTTGGATTGTTTGTCTTTTTGTCATTGATAAATCAGATGTGCAATTTTTAAATATATTCTAGATAGGAGTTTTTGGCTGATATATGTTGATGAATACTTTCTCTAAGTTTGCAAATTGTTTATTGATTTTATTAATGGTGCCTTTGATGAGCAGAACTTTTTAGTTTTGACAAAGTCCTACTTATCATTTTGTGTTTAGTGCTTTTTGGGTCCTGTCTAGGAATATTTGTCCATTCCAAGATTGTGAAAATATTCTTCCATGGATGCTTCTAGAAGATTTTTGGTTCTAACTTTTACTTTTAGGTTGATGATCTATCTCAAATTAATTTTTTGCATAAGGAGTGAGGTGGAGGTCAAGGTTCATTCTTTTCCCATACAGTTGGTTACCCAATTATTCCAGAATCATTTGTTAATACCCACCCCACCCCCATTGGATTTAATTGATGCTTTGCTCAAAACAGATTGACTGTATATGAACATCTATTTGTGGATTTTCTCTTCTGTTCCATTGATCTCTGTTAATCTGTATGCCCATAACACATTGCCTTTTATGCTGTAGCTTTATAATGTCTTGAAATTAGGAAGTATAAACTCTTCAACTTTTTTCTTCTCTGAGATTGTTACAGCTTTTCTACTTCTCTTTATTTCCATAAAATTTTAAGATTGGCTTGTCAACTTCTTCAAAAAAGATTGCTGGGATTTTGATTGGGATTGCATTGAATTTATAGACAAATTTTGGGGGAATATCCATGAACATGTACATGGGGTATCTTTATTTATTTAGGTCTTCTTTAATTTCTCATGGCAATGTTTTGCTAATTGTTAGATGTCATGCACATCTTTTTAAAATATATTTCTTCCTAGATATTTTAATTTTTTTAAAATGCTATTGCAAATAGCATTATTTTTAAATATTCATTTTCCAATTTTTCATTGCTAGTGTATAGAAATACAGTTGTTTTTTTGCATTCAGATTTTGTGTCCTGGGTCCTTGCAAAATTCATGTATGAGTTTCAATGATTTGTGTATATGTGTGTCCTATTGGTTTTTTTCCCCATGTACAGAACTGTTTTAGTTTCTCTCTGTCAAAACAAATACCATATGTTGGGTCGGCTTAACAACAGGAATTTACCAGCCATGGGTTTTGAGACTAGGAGAATTCCAAAATTGAGGAATTGTCAAGGAAATGCTTTGTCCCCAAAGACTGTGGCGTTCTGGGGCTGGCAGCTGGTGATCCCCAGTCCTTGGCTTTTCCGTCACCTGGCAATGCCCCTGGAGGTCTCTCTCTCCCAGGTTCTGCTGATTTCCGTCTTCTGGCTGCTCCCAGTGACTTCTTCCCCTGGGGCCTTCTCTAAGGGCCACTGGGGATGACGAGCCATCCTGACTGAGGTGGGCCATACCTTACCTGAAGTAACCTCATGAAAGGTCCCTGTTTACGATGGGTTCACACCCATGGGAATGGATTAAGATTAAGAGCATGTTTTTTCCGGGATACAGAGCTCCTAGCCACCACAACTATCATGCCAACTACACATGTCACAATTTTACTTTATTCAATATGTGGCTTTCAAAACAAAATTCTCTTTTATGGCAAGAAATTCCCAATATACAAAAAGGGAATGTAGTAAATATACAGTAAAGTTTCCATCTACTCCCAACCCCAATTGCCCTTCTTGGAGGCACCTGTTGTCAGGAGGATGTTGTGTCTTCTGAGGCAATCCTCAAACACGCAAGTATAGCCATGCTGTCAAAGCCCATCAGCCAGAGGCCATCGGCAGCATTCCTGGAGTCCAGCAAAGATGGACGTGGTTTGCTCCAGCAGGGGAGAACCGTCCTCAGGGAAACCCCAGAGGCCTCAGTAAGGGGGAGCTGGGAGCTAACTAACCCAGGTCTGTCCCCCACCCAGCTACAAGTGCCATGGGTCTAAGGACCCCACAAATTTCCCCAGGTTCTAGTGGGAGGAAGCCTGGTGCATGGTGTGGGATCCAGGGTGGGGCAGGCAGCCATGGCAATGTAATTGTGCACCTGTAGCTGTGGCTGTGCACGTGGCTCCAGAGCTGTGTCCTTGTCTCTAAAGCCTGGCACATTGGCCCTGTCTTGGGTGGCTCAGCCTCCTGGAACCAGGCCCCCAGCCCAGCTCAGGAAGCCTCAGCTGGGGTCTCCCTGCAACAGCTGTAGGGTTGCCAGACAACCAGGTAACAGAAATAGGGGACTTTAGATCCCTCCCTTTTAATTCAGTACCTTCCTTCCAACCTATTTTGGGGAGCACATGCATGAAGAGGAAATTCAATCTTGAAATATATTAGAATGCTCAAGGTCAAGGGGTAGCTCACAAACAAGGAGAAGCTTCCGTCTGGGTTCTCCAGAGGCTGACCCTGAAGTAGGGACTCTTGTGCAAGTGGTTTATGAAGGACGTGCCCCCAGGAGACCAGCAGGGGGCAGGGGTAGGGGACGGGGGACTTCAGGCAGGTCCTGGGGGGGCGATGTAAGCCTCATCCTGCAGGACAGCCTGCAGGGTAATTTGCCCAGAGGTTGCTCCACCCTGAGGCCAGGGAGCTGGTTTTACAAACTGCCAGACTCATCAGAGATGGGCTAAGGGCTAAAACCCCTGGCTCTCTGTGGCCAAGACGCCTCCGTTGTTCATCCCTCCATAGCAAGGGGGGTCGTTCTAGTTCTCTTTGTACCTTTGCCCCTAGGTCTCCCCCACCCTGCCCCATGGTCTCCCCTCTCTCTGCCCCTCAATAGTCTGTAGTCAGTCCTCCCAAGAAGAGCTGCAGAGGCTGCCCATTGGGAAAAAAGCACTCAAACGTGGGGGAGGCACCCAGATACAATAAATGGGGCCTGTGGGATTCTGAGCAAAATACCCGCAGTGTCCCTTACAGGCCCCTGTTGGCATCAACCACAAGAGAAAGTGAACATACGAATGGGCCAGTTTAACTTCAGCTGGAGTCTGAAAGACACGACATAACACAATACCTCAGGGTTCTGATTATAGAAGCATAAAGTGGGTGACCCACAGTGCAAAGAAAAGCACCTGGATTTGGAATTTTCTCCCAGAAAGGACTCTGATGGCGCCAGCAAGGTGGCCAGGAGCCCAAACCACAGCCCATGGTTTGATGTGGACTCCAGAGCCTGTGCAAGCCCAGGGCTGTGGGCCGCGGGGCGGATGGGGGATGAAGGTGGTGAAAAAGCCCAGAGGAAGTTTGGAAGTGGAGAGCTGAATGCATCAAAAGAAGGAACAAAACACGGGTTGTTCAACATTTTGGGGTCAATGTGCAAATGCAAGCAAAGGTGTTGTGAGCATCTAAGAATGTTGTTCCAGGCTCTGCCAGGTAGGTGGGAGAAACCAGGGTGAGGGGGGCCTGCAGTGTCACCTCTTCTGGCTCCCGCATCTGGCGCAGGGGAGGGAACTGCAGCGACCCCCATCCCACCTGCTGCCATCACCACCACCAGGGAGGGGCGAGGAGACTTGAGCAGGGGGGTCCACGTCATCTGCCAATATGGGGTCCCCTGCAGCTGCTCTCCTGGGACCTGGCTGAGATCCTGCAGCTGCTGGTGTAGATGGTGTCCAGGTGTGGGTTAGACCAAGTGGAGGCCGGGAAGCCTGCCAGGCACTGGGAGGCAGGGAGAGAGACTAGAGGATGACGGGGTGAGGGGAGCATGAGCTCATGCAGGGCGGAGAGGTGAGGAATGGAAAAAGATGTGAGGTCGTGAGGGTCCTGCAGGGTTGACTAAGAAGCCACCTGTGGACCCATGCTTCCCGTGAGCAGAGGCTGTGCTGAGCGTGTTGATTGCATGTCTCCACGTTATTCACACCCCACACGCATGGTGAAGGTGCTGGTTGCGGTTGTTACCCAAGTCACATGGACTTTCAGCTGTCCACGTGTCCTTCTTCAAGAAGTAGATGGGCTCAGCACAACTCACCGAGGTGGGGGCTGGGGGCTGTGCTCTCCAGCTGGGCAGCCCGCTTCACCCAGCTCAGAGTCTGCCGCTCCCCAGGAAGGCACTGAAATGCTCCAGGTGGGCAAGGGATCAGGGCTGTGGGCCCCAAAGAACCTTTGGCAAGGACTTTAGAGCACAAAGAACAGCTGTGGTCACGCGGAAAGTGACACGTGCTGGGGGCCCCCTGCCTGGTCTGGTTGTGAGAGCAAGGAACTCCTGTGCCTCAGTTTCCCCTTTCCCTGCCTCTCCATCTCCCCTCTTTCTGCCCCTCTGTCTCCTTGTGGGGGGTCTCAGTGTGTTTTTCTGTGAACATCCTTTCCACGGTCTCTCTGATAAACAAGAGGTTTTTTTTCCTCTCCTGGCAGTCTGTACCTCCCTCCAAATACAGCCTGTCACTGGTTGCCACAAATCCCCCCTAATTCTCCCTGTGTTTTGCTGAGGCTGGCCTGGCCTGGCCTAAGAGGATTGAAGCATTTGCTAAATGAGAGTGGAACGGGGACAGAGAACCTGCTGTGAGGAGAGCTGGGGGTCAGGGTGGGCCCCAAGGGGGGAGGAGAGGAAGTGAGAGAGGAGGAGAGAGAGAAGGGGTGCAAAGTGCTCCCACCCGAGGCAGGGAGAAACAGAGAAAGGGGAGGATACAGAAGGAGAGATGTGCTTTGTGGTTGTGCAGGGATCATTTTCAGAGTCACTGTGAATTTTACTGCTTTTCCAATTTTAAAGTCCAGAAGAATCTATAGGTAAGTTGTATTTAATAAGGGTTGAATGAGATTCCTAGATACAAAATAAATATAAAAATATCTACTGATCCCTATATAGAGGACAAACAGATAAAAAGTGAAATTAAAATGTATCATTTAAATATCATGAAATAATATAAAGTGCTAATAATATAAAGTACTAAAATTAAATATCGAGTGTCAACGGAGGGCAACGGAGGCTGCTTTGCAGTAATGAGGTGGCATCCCTCCCCTCCCCTCCCAGAGCAGAGCTAAAACAGAAAGTTTAAGAAATAAGATCCAGAATGTCATAACATAATACCCAAAATATACAGGTTTCCATAAAAAATCACTTGTCAAACTAAAACACAAGAAGCTCTCAAACGGAATGAAGAAAAACAATAAATAGATGCCAACCCTGAGATGACAGAGAGATTAGAAATATCTGACAACGGCTTTAAAGTAGCCATCATAAAAATGCTTCAGTGAGCAATTATGAACATGCTTGAAACAAATGAAAAAATAGAAAGACTCAGCAAAGAAATAGAAGAACTAAGAGGAAATTTTGGAGCTGAAAAATACAATAACTAAAATAAAAAGAACTCCATGGAGGGCTCAACAGCAGAATCAAGAAGACAGAGGGAAGAATCAATGAACTGGAAATAGAATGGTAGAATCTGAACAACAAAGAGAAAATAGACTGCAAATGAAAATGAACAGAAACTCAGGGAGATGTGGGACTATAGCAAAAGATTTAACCTTAGTATCACTGGAATCCTAGAAGGAGAGAAGAAAGAGGGCAGGGATGAAAAAATATTCAAAGAAATAATGGCTGAAAACTCTTCAAATTTGGCAAAAGCATAAACCTACTTTTTTTGTGTGTGGGAAGATAAGGGAGAATTGCTTTCTTCTTTTTTTGTTAAATATTCATTTTATTAAGATATATTCACATACCACGCCATCATACAAAACAAATTGTACATTTGATTGTTCACAGTACCATTACATAGTTGTACATTCATCACCTAAATCAATCCCTGACACCTTCATTAGCACACACACAAAAATAACAAGAATACTAAAGTGAAAAAGAGCAATTAAAGTAAAAAAGAACACTGGGTGCCTTTGTCTGTTTTTTGTTTGTTTGTTTCCTTCCCCTATTTTTCTACTTGTCCACCCATAAACTAGACAAAGGGGAGTGTGGTCCTTGTGGTTTTTCCCAATCCCATTGTTACCCCTCACAAGCTATATTTTTATACAATTGTCTTCAAGATTCATGTGTTCAGGGTTGTAGTTTGATAGTTTCAGGTATCCGCCACCAGCTACCCCAATTCATTAGAATGTAAAAAGGGTTGTCTAAATTGTGCATAAAAGTGCCCACCAGAGTGACCTCTCTGCTCCTTTTGGAATCTCTCTGCCACTGAAGCTTATTTCATTTCCTTTCACATCTCCCTTTTGGTCAAGAAGATGTTCTCCATCCCACAATGCCAGTTCTACATTCCTCCCTGGGAGTCATAATCCACGTTGCCAGGGAGATTCCCTCCCCTGGGTGTCTGATCCCACATAGCGGGGAGGGCAGTGATTTCACCTTTCAAGTTGGCTTAGGTAGAGAGAGAGGGCCACATCTGAGCAACAAAGAGGCATTCGGGAGGAGGCTCTTAGGCACAATTATAGGGAGGCCTAGTCTCTCCTTTGCAGCAACAGTCTTCCCAAGGGCAAATCCCGTGGTAGAGGGCTCAGCCCATCAAACCACCAGTCCCCTATGTCTGTATAAACCTACTTTTGATTCAAGAAATTGAGTGAAACACAAACAAGACAAATTCAAAGAAATCTGTACTTAGACACAATGGTCAAACCTCTGAAAACTAAAGACAAAGAACAAATCTTGAATGCAGCAAGAGAAAAACAACACTTTACCTTTAGGGGAAATACAATTTGAACAGCAGATTTCTCATCAGAAACCATGAGAAACCATGGAGGCTAAAAGAAAGTGGCACAATATACTTTAAGTACTGAAAGAAAAGAACTGTCAACCCAGATAGTGAAGATATTCTTCAGGAATGAAGAGGCAGTTAATATATTATCAGATTAAGGAAAACTAAGAAAATTTGTCACCAGCAGACTTGCACTAAAAGAATGGCTAAAGGAAGTTCTCTAAATAGAAAGGAAATGATAAAAGAAGGCACCTTGGAATATCAGGAAGGAAGACAGAACTTACTAAACAAAAATATGGGTAAATAAAATAGACTTTCCTTCTCCTCTAGATATTTCTATATGCTGTTTGTTGAAGCAAAAACTATAACACTGCCTGATATGGTTCTAATTTTATGTACAAGACATATTTAAGACAATGTTGTTATAAATGGAAGAATGGAAGGGTACATGAAAGGAAGTAAGATTTCTATGCCTCACTTCAAATGGCAAGATGATGTCACCAGTTGTTTTAGTTTCCTGGATGCTAAAACAGATGCCATACAATGGGTTGGCTTAACAACAGGAATTTATTGGCTCATAGTTTTGGAGTTAGAAGCCTTGCTTCCTCCTGGGTCGATATCTTCTGGCTGGCCAGGAATCTCTGAGGTTTTTTGGCTTTTCTGTCACATGGCAATGCACATGGCGGCATCTCCTCCATTTTTTGGGGGCTTCCATTGACTTCCAGCTTCTGGCTGCTCCCTGTGGCTTCTTTCTGTGGCTTTTCCTATATTGGGTCCAGTAATAGGCTTAAGACCTGTATTAGTCAGCGTTCTGTAGGGAAACAGAACCAACAGGAGATATCTGTAAATATGAGATTTTATAAAAGCATCTCACGTAACTGTGGGGTTGTATAGGTCCAAATTCTGTAGGGCAAGCTGCAACTCTGAAGGTCTTCGATGAACTCCCCAGGATAGGCTGGCTGGCTGAAGAAGAAATGAAAGTTCCTTCTCTTCTCTCTTAAAAATCTTCAACTGATTGAATTAAATACAGCTGATTGAATTTTCTCATTGTGGAAGGCACACCCTTCGTTGATGTAATAAGCCACAGATGCAGTCAATTGACTGATGATTTAATAAACCAACCTTCTGGTTTATTAACCAGCCACAATTGTCTTTGCAGTAATGATTAAGCCAGTGCTTGCTTGACCAGACAACTGGGCACCATTACGTGGTTGACACATGAACCTAACCATCACACCAGTAGTCTGTTACAAGTTATATTAATAATGTAATACCTTCAGCAAACACTAAAAAAAACTATACAAAGTGATATACTAAAAAAAAAGCTACAGTTAAATCAAAATGGAGTTATAAAAATGTTCAAGTAACCCACTGGAAGACAAGAAAAAGAAAATAGAGAGACAACAAACAGAAAACAAAAGGTAAAGCAGCAGATCTAAGTCCTGACATATACAAATTATGTTAACTGTAAATGGTCTAAATGCATTAATTAAAAGAGAGATTGGCAGAGTAGATTAAAAAACATGACCCAGGGATTGAGAGCACCTTCTTGACCAAAAGGGGGATGCAAAATGAAATGAAATAAAACTTCAGTGGCTGAGAGATTTCAAATGGAATTGAGAGGTCACTCTGGTGGACATTCTTAGGCACTACATAGATAACACTTTTTAGGTTTTAGTACATTGGAATAGCTAGAACTAAATACCTGAAACTGCCAAACTCCAACCCAGTAGCCTTGACTCTTGAAGACGATTGTATAACAATGTAGTTTACAAGGGGTGACAGTGTGATTCTGAAAACCCTGTGGATCACACTCCCTTTATCCAGTGTATGGATGGATGAGTAGAAAAATGGGGGCAAAACCTCAATGAAAAATAGAGTGGGATGGGGGTGTGATTTGGGTGTTCTATTTTTATTTTTTATTCTGATTCTAATTCTTTCTGGTGTAAGGAAAATGTTCAAAAATAGATTGGGGTGATGAATGCACAACTATAGTATGGTACTGTGAACAGTTGATTGTACACCATGGATGATTGTATGGTATGTGACTATATCTCAATAAAACCGAATTAAAAAAAAACATGACCCAACTTTATGCTATTTACAAGAAACTCACATCAAATATAATGAAGTATAAAGTTTAAAGTAAAGGGACAGCATGGTGGGTTGAATTGTGTACTCCCATTTGGACGTGTTTATGGTCTTGGATCATATTCTGGCGGGTGTGGACCTTTGTAAATTAGATCTTTTCATGATGTTACTTCAGTTTCAGGGTGGCCCAAATGAATCAGATTGGGCTTTAATTGGGAATATTGAGTGCTTTATAAGCAGAGTGAAAATCAGATAAAGAAGCCACAGAAGCTGAAAATTCAAGGGACTTGGAAGAGAAAGGAGAAGATGCTTCCATGTGCTTTGCCACGTGGCAGAAAAGCCAAAGACCAAGGATTGCAGCCAGCCAGCCCCAGAACACCACAGTCTTTGGGGAGAAAGCCCTGCCCTGCCTTGCTGATGACTTGATTTTGGACTTCTGCTGGCCTCAAAAACTGAGCCAATAAATTCCCATTGTTTAAGCCAACACATTGCATTTTATTTAAGTTAGCAGCTAGGGAACTAAAACATATGAGAAAAAGATATATCATTCAAACCTTAATCCCCAAAAGCAGGAGAAGATACATTAATATCAGATAGCCTTTACAGCAAAGAAAATTTCAAGAGACAGAGAGGGACATTATATAACAATAAAAGGGTCAATATACCAAGAAGACATGGCAATTCTAAATGCGTATGCACCCCAAAACAGAGCTGTAAAATATGTGAAGCAAAACCTGAGAGAACTGAAAAGAGAGGAAAATCCACAATTACAATTGAAGACTTTAATATTTGTTCTCAACAACTGATAGACCGCCTCAACAGAAAATGATCAAAGATATAGAAGAACCAAACAACACCATCAATTAACAGGATCTAATGGAACTTTATTGAATGTATTACTCAATGACAGCATAATACACATAATACAATGACATACAACAAATCTCAATATTTTTAAAATAACTGAAATCACAGAGTGTGTTCTCTAATCACAATGCAATCAAACTCAAAATCATTAAAAGAGGGACAGTTCCCCTCCCTAATTTATACACTCCTTACTATTTTACTAAATATTAAGTGTTCTTTGGCAATTTTGGAGCTCATGTGTGGGGAGTGGGAGACAAAAGTAAAATCAATCTGTCACTACATCAGAAAATTTGTTTTAAACTCACAGATCAAATGTGCATTAATGAATTATTTTTTCATTTAGATTTCAAACAATGATAGGCTTACCATTTTAAAACATGACATTGGAGATCTGCTTATTTGTAAATAGTCTATTGCTCATTTGGAAAAGTAAACTAGTGAGCAATTAAAAAAAAAAAAAGAAAAGGAACAGGAAAATATCCAAACTTGGAAACTAAAGAACACATTTCAAAATAAAAAGAAGGAATCTCAAGGGAAATATAAAATACATTGAACTCAATGAAAGTGAAAATGTGTGGGACACAAAGCAGTGCTTCATAAACAAATGGAGAGAGAAACTGTGCACATGGATGAAGATTCGGTAGTGTAAAAAAATTATATAATGCAATTCCAGTTAAAATTCCAACAGGTTTCTTGGTGGAACTTGGCAAAGTTGTTCAAAAATTTATATAGAAAGGCAAAGCGCCAAGAGAAGCCATTCTTTGAAAAGATCAAGAAGGGGGACTTATGCCACAAGACATCAAAGATTTATTTTAAAGCTATAGTAATTAAGGCAACATGTTAGTGGTGCAGGGAGAGACATATAGCCATTGAACCAATCATCATATTAGATGATGACCCATACATTAGTGGATCCTTGATTTATGACAAAGTAAATTATGAGCTTCTAAATAAATTGACAACTGGAAATTCATGAGGAAAAAAAAAAGTGAAGCAAATCCCTACCTCACACTATACAAAATCATTCTAGATGTGACCTTAATATGAAGGTAAAATTATAAAATATTTACAGAATAAAACAGTTTCTCATGACCCTGTGATAATGAAAGATTTCTTAAAAAGAAACACAAAAAAGCATTAACCCTAGAAAGGAAAAGTAAGACAAACTGATCCATTTTTTTTTATTCAGTTTCATTCAAACACAATCACATAACATACAATCATCCATGGTATACAGTGAGCCGTTCACAGTATGATAATCTAGTTATGCATTCACCACCACAATCTATTTCTGAACATTTTCCCCACATCAGAAAGAATCAGAACAAGAACAAAAAACTAAAAATGAAAAAAGAACACCCAAACCATCC
>PVKY010004863.1:0-18421 GCA_004027775.1 Bradypus variegatus
TAAAGTATAGAGCATAGGTTACCAGGATATAGAATGAGGCTAAAGAATGGGGAGTGGTTACTTAATATGTGCAGATGTTTAACTAGATTGAACTTAAGTGTTTAGAAATGGACAGAGGTGACAGTAGCACATTATTGTGAGAATAATTAACAGTGCTGAATGGTGTCCGAATGTGATGGAAAAGGGAAGTTTAGAGTCATGTATGTAACTAGAAGGAAAGTTGGAGGTTAAAACATAGCAATGTATAACACAGTGAATCTTGTGGTGGACAATGTCTGTGATTAACTGTACAAATATTAGAAAGTTCTTTCATGAACTGGAACAAAGGTAGGACATTACTACAAGGAGTTAATAATAGAGGGGTATATGGGGAAAATAGTATGTATTGCAAACTTTGAACTATAGTTAATAGTAATATTTTAATACTCTTTCATCAACAGTGACAAATGTACTACATCAATACATAGATCAATAATGGGAGGGATAAGGTATATGGGAGGATTTGGGTTTCCTTTTTTATTTTTATTTCTTTTTTGGAGTAATGAAAATATTTTAAAATCATCACGGGGCTGTCTGCACAACTATGTGATGAAACTGTGGATGGTTTGTATCGTGTATGACTTTATCTCAGTAAAACCTTGCATTTAAAAAAAAATGTAGTCTGTGAACACACAGGTACCCAGAGGATCCAAAAGCGCTGGGAAGAAGTAAACCAGCCTTTCCCATCCGAGTCTCAGCAGTTATTTACCACAACTCACGTCTGAACGTCTGTTCCAGCCAGCACGGGGCTCCTGACAAAGGCCTCCCGCAAGAAGCTCAGAAGCCTCTGGAGACACCACCACTGTCCTCTCCACAAGGACCCCAGGAGGAAGCGACTCCCCTTCCTGAGCATGGGCCAGGAGCCGCCCACCACCTCTCCAGGGCTTGGGCCCGTTTGTGCCTGGCAAACCGAAATGGCCTTTCTGGAAGGTCATTTTCTTCCATCCTTGTTTTACTGAGGGGACATCTGAGTCCAGGAAGGCATGGAAATGAGCTGGGCCAAGTTACAGTGGGTTTAAAGCAGAGCCAAAGTAGAAGCACTTGGGCCTCCAGGCAACTGCTCTGGAGCTGAGTCAGCAGCTCAAAGATCAACAGCAGAGAAGCGGTGTGGCCTGGCAACTGGACGTCCACGAAGGAGCTGGGGAGAGGGACAGAGGGCGGGAAGGGCAGGGAGCAAAATGGAGATCGGAGAATTGCCAGAGTGAATGGAGACTGAGAGAATGAGGCACCCGAAGGGGAAGGAAAAGGCCAGAGAAGGGACTCAGCTTCCCTAGGGAAATACACATCAGACCACAGTGAGACACCACCATCGCTCCGCAGAGACTGGGGGAGCTGAAGATGCGAGACCGAACTAAGTGTGGGTGCCAGAGGGCAAAGCAAGGGGGACCGTCCCCACTCATGGCCCGTGGGAGTGGGCAGGACCACTTCGGAAAGCAGTTCAGCTTTAGCTCATAAAGTTAAAGACATGCAAACCCCAACAACCCAGCAATCCCAGGGCGAGGTACAGACTCTTGAGGAATCTTGCACACGTGAACTGGAAAAAAAGAAGTGCAAGAATGTTCATAGCAGCTTTAATGACAAAAGCCGCAATCTGGAAACAATCCAAACATCCCACAGGAAAGTGGAGGCATGCACAGTGGTATGATCGTGCTGTGGAATATTACATGGTGATGAAAATGAACAGACTTCTGCTCTATGCAGCACCATGGATGACTCCCCAGCCTAACGTTTCATGAAAAGGCCAGCTGCAAAAGACAGCGTGGAGAGTAAGTCTATCTATAAAAGCTTCCGAAGTCGACGAAATTAAACTATAATGTTTAGAAATGCATACACAGATGGTAAAGCTTTATAGAAAAGTGAGGAATAATTAGGAGAGGGGTTAAACTGAGGGGAAAGGAGGTGGCCCCATGGGGTGGGGGCTCCTGGGAAGCTGCCAGCTTTCTATTTCCTGACCTGGGTGGTAGCTACACATTCATCTTATAATTATTATTTGATGTTCATGTGCTTCATACATTGTGCCATCTGTAAGAGGTTGGATGTAAATAATAATAAGAAACCTCCAAGTGTCCATACTGCAGGAGCAGAGTCTGGGGCCCCTGAGGTGGCCGCGGGGGCAACGGGGGACGCCACTGCCTTCGAGGCAGGTCTTCGCAGAGCTCAGCTCGACCTTCCCCATGCCCCTGCCTCTATAGCCCCCTCCTTCAAATCTACTAGGCCAAGTCTCCATGGGCCAGATTGGACCACCCATCAGAGGCCATCAGCCAGGGGCTGGGAAGGCAGCAGAGCCGGGTCCCGCCTGGGCAGGGCAGAGGGCAGCTGGGGCTTGCCAGGCTCAGTGCTGGGCCAACTGTGGCCTCTGCATGGTCCCGCCAGGCCAGGCCCCAAGACGCACTCCAACCATGCCCAGGCTCCGGACGGCCCCTCCAGCGCTCCTGGGGAAAGGTCAGCTGTCCTGGGTCCCTGGGCAATCATGGGCCCTTGTCCAGGAGAGACAGTTTGCCAAACCCTCGTTTCAGGAGGCCAAAATCTGTTCCCGAACAGAACAAAAATCTCCCCAATAATGATAACAGCCTCCACAAAACAGCTTCTGTTTAGCACATGGGCCAACGTGCCAGTTGCTCTATCGTCACTCCACACAAATAGCCCCAAGACAGGCCTTTTTAAACCCCACTTGACAAGTGAGGAAACTGAGGCTCAGAGAGGCAATGATCCCAGTCCATCCAGCCAGGAAGAGATGGAGACAGAATCCAAACCAGAGCAGAGTCTACAACGTCTGCGCCTCATCCGGGCCCCACTGCCCCTCGGCAACATGCCCTCCCCACTGTATCCCTAACCCCTTACCTGGGCCCCACTGCCCCTCGGCAACTTGCTCTCCCCGCTATACCCCCAAACCCTCCTGCCACCACCAGCCTCTGCACTCCCAAGCTGAGTGCCCAGACACTCTGGGTTTACCCCAGACCCCCAAACAGAGAGCACTGCCCACTGACGGAGGCCACCGCCCAGGTCAGCCCCTCCCTCCTTGGCTTGCAGCCTCTCAGACAGCAGCAAGTCTAACCTCCTCCTTTAGTGGACACATGAAGGCCCAGAGAGGGTGGGGGCCTCCCCAAAGTCACACAGCCTCCATTTCCTGGTGTGGTACCTTTGCTCAAACTGCACCCTTTCTGTTTGTAATATGTCAGGTCCTCGTCCCTCCCTCCAAAGGCTTTGGGATCCCAAACTGCCCAGCCCCCTTTTCCCACTCATAAACAGCTCAATGAACACAGCCCCTCACCTCTTGTCCAGAGGCCAAACCCCTGTCACCGAAGGAATCCAAGATCCTCGGACCCTGCAGAGATGATGCCGCCCATGGGTCCAGCAGGGCAAGGACGGGGCAGCCCCACACCTGGCCCAGCTCGGGGCTGGGCCCTCCTGTCGGGGCAGGGGCTGGGAGCTGCTGCTCGCCCTGCCGCTGGCGCTCCCTGCTCTCCCAGAGACTCTCCTTGAATAAACAAGGCTGCATAGCAACCGGCTCTGAAGGAGTCCGCGGCTCCCTGGGTGCTGGAGAGGGGAGCCCGGAGACTTCTCTCTGTGGCCATGTTTCCTCCGTGGCTCGGCCAGGTGCGGTACTCCCAGGGGCCACCTGCCCGTGGGGCTGCGGACACGGGAGAGGGAGGGCCGAGCCCCACGGGGGGGGGCCTGTGGCCAGGGGGTGCATGGCAGGCTTGCGGCAGGGACATCACTGGCAGGCCCACGGCTGGCTCTGGGCCCGATTCTGGTTCTGCTACAGTGAAGCCTGCAGCAAAAGGCAGGCAGGGCGAGCGCGAGGCCTCGGCAGCTAGCAGAGTGCACGGTTTTGAACCTGGGCCTTGCTTCTTCAGCTCTGTGACCTCTGGCCGGTATTTAACCTTTCTCAGCCTCAGTTTCCTCATCCATGAAATGGGGGTACTACTAGTGCTAACTTCCTAGTGTTGTTGTAAGGATTAAACAGGTGTCTATAACCAGCTTGTGGTTATGTCTCACCCACAGAAGGCCCTTTCTCACTGGTGACGCCCTTCCCCAGAAATACTTTCCATGGCAGGAAGTCTGTGGCCACCGCCCCAACAAGATTCTGCTGCCCCAAATTATGGCAAATTTGAACCCTAGCAGTTCACATGTGGTTCCTCTTGAGCCCTTGGGGAGAAATCCCAGGCTGCCTTCTTGCCCCTGAAATGACAGCTGCTCCCACTCCTCTCCCTATCCCTTCTGATCCCCGACCTGAGGGGTGCAGCTGGGGAGCCAGAGGTCTCACTCAGTTATGCAGCCACTTGTCCAAAGACACTAAGAATTGTTCCAAGTGGATCCTCCCCATATTCTTTACAGAGAAATCAGCAGGCTTATGAAACACAGAGCAGGGCGAGCTGCAAAAGCTTGCAGTTCAGATACGAGGCTGTTTGCACACCAACCCGGAAGGAAGCCTGGCCCACTGAGCCCACCCCTGGGCCCTCCCGGCACTGTCCTGGGCTCTCTCCTCCTCCCTGAGGCCCCAGGCTGCAGAAGAGGCCAAGGCAGACGGCCTGGGTGAAGAGGGGGTGGGAGCAGGGAAGCTAAGGGTGCTTGGGCCCTGAGTGGCTGTGAGTGTTGGGGTCACAGCGAGTGGGGGAGTCTAGGAGTGGGAAGGGAGGGAGGCTGGGCTTTGGGTGTAAGCCCCTTGGTACCTCCCCTGAAGAGATGGCAGGAGGAAGGCACCTGAGTCTCCAAGCCCTAGTGGTTGGCGGTGATGTCTTTTACTATTCTCAGTAAACAGCGGCTTTCATACCTAGGGTTGTCTACTTTCTTAAAGGAGACCCCCACCTGTTCACAAGCCTGGGCGGCCCCTGATGGAGAAGAGGGTGCAGGGAGGGGCGGACCCTGTGCAGAAGCCACAGCACCCAGGAGCCTCTGAAGAGGTTCCCGGTGGGGGGAAGCTGATGGGACAGGGGCTGGGAGGAGGGTGAGCAGCAGCAGAAAGGGATGAGATGGGGGTGGGGAGGGACCAGATCAGACCCCAAACATGCAGCACTTAGGCCTCGGGGGGCCCTCTTGCAGCTCCACCTGGGCAGACCAGGCCGGTCTGCCTGGTGACCCTCACCCATCTTTCGAGACAGCTCACGCATCAGCCCCTGGGCCGAGCCTCCCTGACCCTGCCCAAGCAGAGCTCGGATGGCTGCTGGGCCAGAGGAAGGGACCCGCTGGCCGCCCAGGGTCCTCGCTCCTCCCTCTCCACACGCCCTGCCCTGGGCGTGACCGCTGGGGTCTCCTTCAGCAGGCCCTGCCCGCTGGTTTCCCGGCTTTGGCCAACAGAGGAACAGACGACAGTGAGACCAGGGACCCATCCCAGGCTGCCACAGCCCAGGGGGCTGGGTGGCTGGTGGTGCCCCACCCCTGAAGGTCACACCCCTCCTCTGAAGGTCACACCCCTCCCCTGAAGGTCATGCCCCACTCCTGAGGGTCACATCCTGCCCCTGAAGGTCACACCCTGCCTCTGAAAGTCACACTCCACCCCTGAAGGTCATGCCCCACCCCTGAAGGTCACACCCTGCCTCTGAAGGTCACACCCCTCCCCTGAAGGTCATGCCCCACTCCTGAGGGTCATGCCCCTCCCCTGAAGGTCAGGGCTCCTAACAGGCAGCCCCCTCCACACAGCCCTCTCAGGGTCTGGGGTCCCATAACCACTCCCCACCTTGCCCTTTCAGACCTAGGGGCCATAGAGGGTTCCAGCCTGCACGACTAGGCCCCAGGCCACACCCGCCCCATGGCTCCTCCTCATCCAACCAGCACCTGCGTGAATTCTCCTTCCGTTAAACTTTCCTGCAATCACCCACCTTGAGGACGGGTCTGCCTCCGGCCATCCCCACTGCCCACCGCCATCCCTCCTGGCGCCCTCCGGACACTTGGTGGTTCCCCTGTCTGCACCCCCCACCGCTGCCTGTGAGCTCCCGGAGAGCAACAGCCATGAGTGATTAATTTCTCTCTGCCCAGCACAGGGCATGCGGCCTTGCCCGTCCCTGGAAGGTCTTCAGTAAGTACCTGAAATAAATGAATGAAACCGGCTAACGACAGTGCAGGATGGCAAGCCAGGAGGAAGGCTCTCAAAGGCACCAAGTGGCCCCTGCTACCTCCACACAGGACAGCGCTCCCTCCACCCCAGAAAAGCGCAAGAGGGACTCAAAATCGGATATTCTATAACTTCCAATATTGACGAATTTAGTTCAGTGGATGGCAATTTAATTCTGACCCCGTTCCCTCAATAACAATGTCACCAAAGGCCTTTCGGTCCTTGTTGGTTTATAAATGTCGAGTAACATGAAGGACTCAATATCCTGAAAACATCTCCCATTGCCAAATACCTGGAAATCCTGGTTTAAACAAGCAAATAGCTTTCCAAATGCCTAGCTGAGCTCAAAGAAATTAAGGGTTACCAAAGGCCAAGAAAAGGAAGACAATGCTGAGAAAAGAAGGTGGGGGGGGCTGACACCAGGGTGTCTGGGGGTGTTTGCCCATCCCTTTATTTATCTTCATTTAAAAAGCAAGGGACTGGGACAGGAAATATACAAAGTGATCTTGGAGAATCTTGTAGTGTAAGGAAGTTAAGGAAGTGCTAAAAAACAAAACAAAACAAAAAAGACAAAAAGACTACATTGGTGGGGAGTGGGGCAGAGGGAGGCAGAAGCCAACTCAAAGAGCCCCACTGGCTCAAGTGGGAACAAATTTGAGCAACAAAATAAATTAAAAGTTGTATTTGTTTATAACCCAAAGTATAAAATAAATACCCACGAGCCCATACTGATAGAAATAAATGACTGAATAAATTAATAAACGGAGGAGAAGAGATAAGAAGTTGCCCCCAAGAAGGTGGAAAAGAGCTCCTCACTCCTCCTGTGTGGGCTGCACACAGTGACGTCCTTCCAAAGAGGGCAGCATGGAAATGGGGATAAAAGGTAACTTTAGAGCAGAGAAACCTGAGGCACATGCCTCGGCCAGGTAGCAGGGGTGAGCATCCACAGTCCTAAATCACGTGGATAGTGAGGTCATGGAAGTGGCAATTTACCCCTGTGATCCTCCTCCAGAAATCCCACCCCCCCCACCCCGCACCCCAGTCTAATCATTAAAAACCGGACACTTTCCAGTAGAGCAGCAGCACAGCGCACCTGCCCGGCACACCTTGAAGCTGCCCAGGTGATGAAACAAGGAAATTCCCAGAAACTGTCCCAGCCAAGAGGAGCCTAAGGAGATGTGGCAACTAAATGTGACCCAGCATCCTGGATGTGGTCCTAGGACAGAAGGAGGGCATGAGGTAAAACTAAGGAACTCTAAGAGAAGTATGGACTTCAGTTCATAAGAATGTATAATACAGGTTCATTAGTTATAACAAATGTACCACTAATGCAGATGCTAATAATAGGGGAAACTGGTGTGGGCTCTGTGGGAACTTTCTGTACTCTCTCTGTCAATTTTCTGTAAATCTCAAAGTGTTATGAACTAAGAAGTTTGTTTCTTTAAAAAGGCAGCAGGCACAGGAGATGAGGCCTGCACCCACAAAAAGGGACTCAAGATATGAGACCCTCACAGGCTCAAAGTACAGACTTGAGAAAAATCTGCCCCCAGCAAAGGGGTACAATTTGGAAACTTCTCCTTCTCAATATGGGGTCTAGATGAAGGGAGAAAATGGTCTTTAAAGTCTCAAATCCTCTTTAAAACCAAGCAAACAAAAGATAACTATTAACAATAGGTTTAGACCCAAAAGAAATGAAAGCAGGGACAGGAACAAATACGTGTTCACTGATGTTCATAGTGGCGTTATTCACAGTTGCCAAAAGGTGGAAGCAACCCAAGTGTCCATCAACTGATGAATGGATAAACAAAATGTGGTATATACATATGGTGGAATATTGTTCAGCTATAAAAAGGAATGAAGTCCTGACACATGCAACAACATGGATGAATCTTGAAGATATCATGTTGAGTGAAATAAGCCAGACACAATACAACAAATACTATATGGTGTTCTGGTTTGCTAAACGCTGCCATTAGGCAAAACACCAGACACAGATTGGTTTTTATAAAGGAGGTTTATTTAGTTACAAAGTTACAGTCTTAAGGCCATAAAAATGTTCAGGCTAAGGTGTCAATGATAGGGTACCTTCACTGAAGAACACCAATGGCGTCCAGAAAACCTGTTAGCTAGGAAAGCACATGGCTGGCGTCTGCTTGCTCCTAGGTTGTATTTCAAAATGGCATTGTCCAAATGTCAGTGTCAGCTTTCAACAGCAGCCTTCAAAACGTCTGTCTCAGCTGCAGCACCTCCTTCTGTCTGTGAGCACTTTTATAGCACTCCAGTGATTCAATTAAGACCCACCCATTAAGGGTGGGACAACACCTCCATGGAAACTATCCAGTCAAAGGTCTCACCCACAGATGATTGAGTCACATCTCCATGGAAACACTCAATCAAAGGATTCCAACCCAATCAACACTAATTTGTCTGCCCCCCTAAGACTGCATCAAAGAAAATGGCATTTTGGGGGACATAGTACATCCAAACCTGCACATATGGTCTCACTGATCTGAAGTAGTTAGAGCAAACTCACGGAGTCAGAAACTAGCATAAAGGTTACCAAGGGCTGGGCGGGGCGGAGACTGGGGAGACAGGATCCCTATTCGAGCTGATTGTCCGTTTGGAAATGGACGGTGGTGACGGCAGCACAACCCTGTGAGTAATTAACACACGACTTATACGTGTGACTGTGATTAAAGGGACATTTTAGGTTGTAAACGTCACTCGAATAAAAATTAAAAGATAAAACATAGGAATGTACAACACAGTGAACTCTATTGTTAGTGATGGACTATAGTTCATAGTACAGTTATTAAAATGTTCTTTCATGAATTATAACAAACATGCCGCACTAACACAAGGCTAATAATAGGGTGGTATATGGAGAAAAAACACACTCTATTGTAAACTATGGACTACACTTAAAATTACAAGTATAATATAATCTTCTTTCATCAATTATAACAAAGGTACTACACTAATATTAATAGGGGAGGATATATGGGAACGCTGTATTTTTACACGATTTTTCTATTGGTAATGTTAGTATAATATTGTGAATGTAATTAACACTAAATTGTATGCTTGAACATGGTTAAAATGGGAAATTTTGTGATATATATATACATATATATATAAAACCACAATAAAATTTTTTAGAAAGTTAAGTCTTTGTTAATTGCATGTATCCTTGTTCACTTGTTAACTGCATTCCATTGCCTTCATGAAATCTGAACATGAAAACAGTAAAATATTTAAAAAATCAAGATTGAAGGAAAATAAATAAAACAATTTAATTCACACACATACCCAAAAAGATGACAAATAACAAAAATAACATTTAAATTAAAACGAACATTTTGCCAGCTTCCCCTTGCCATTGCCCCCCTTTTGTGGCTGCTCTAGACAAATGACAGCCAGTGAAAGCCTCGGACTGTCTCCTACAGCCCCTCCTCACTGGACTGGAGATAAAGCCACAGACCCTCAAACCCCCATCCTGGGAAAGCAGGCTCGGGGGTCCCCCGGCCCAACCCACTCTCTCAGAACCTCTCTCCTCCCTCCAGCCCCACGCCCTGAGCTTTAGCTTCTTGGCTGCATCAAAAACAAACAATGGGAGTCTCGGGCTGCCCCAGCTCTGGCTCTTGACTCCCTGCAGGTGGTGCCTGGCCAGTGAGGTCACCCACAACAGGCCCAGGTCGCACGCCCTGTCCCAGTCGTCCAGTTCGGATCTCACAGCATACTGTCCCCTTTTCCCAGGTGGGACCTGGATTTGGCCACACATAGTAAGGACCTCAGTGAAGGGCCTTTTCCTCCCCCTTGGGGTCTGGGATGCAGAAGACCCTTCTCCTCCTCACTCCTGGCCTTTGCTTGTGCTGTTCCCTCCACAGAGAAAACCTTGCCATACCCCTTCCTACCCTTTCACAATTATACACTTCCCCTTGCCAACTCCCACTCATCCTTTAGGGAAGTGCTCCCCGACTCCCCTGGGCTAGAAAAGGGGCCTCTTCTCTGCTGCTCTAGCCCCGGCACCTCCCTATCACAGCCCACTCATCACCGTGGGCAATAACTGTCCACCCTGCCAGCAGCCATTTGTGCTCACTAAGTGTGAGCTCCTGGAGAGCAGGATCCATGGCTTCATATCCCTAGAACCGAGCACCACCAGAGCACCCAGTAGACACTCAATGCCTGTGGGGAGAGAGTGAATAAAAGACAAATCCTGACTGTGTGGGGGAGAGGGGATTGTTAGTGGAATGAGTCCTCTTTCCCTACAACATTCACTGCTTTTCTGACAACCAGACTTGCCCAGCAAGTCCCTGGTCACCATGCATTGCGTTGGGAGAGGGAAGGTATTCTAGTTTGCTAATGCTGCCGGAATGTAAAATACCAGAGATGGATTGGCTTTTATAAAAGGGGTTTATTTGGTTACACAGTTACAGTCTTAAGGCCAGAAAGTGTCCAATGTAAGTCATCAGCAGTCAGGTACCTTCACTGGAGGATGGCCAATAGTGTCCAGAAAACCTCTGTTAGCTGGGAAGGCACATGGCTGGCATCTGCTCCAAGTTCTGGTTCCAAAATGGCTTTTTCCCAGGATGTTCCTCTCTAGGCTGCAACTCCGCTTCAAAATGTCACTTGCAGTTGCTCTTAGGGCATTTGTCCTCTCTTAGCTTCTCTGGAACAAGAGTCTGCTTTCAACGGCCAACTTCAAACTGTCTCTCATCTGCAGCTCCTCTCTCAGCTCCTGTGTGTTCTTCAAAGTGTCCCTCTTGCCTGTAGCAAGACTGCTCCTTCTGTCTGAGCTTATATAGTGCTCTAGTAAACTAATCAAGGCCCATGCTGAATGGGTGGGGCCACACCTCCCTGGAAATTATCCAATGAAAGATCTCGCCCTCAGTTGAGTGATCACATCTCCATGGAAACATCCAATCAAAAGACTCCAACCCAATCAACACCAGTATGTTTCCTGCCCACACAAGACTGCATCAAAGATAATGGTGCTTGAGGGGACATGATGCATCCAAACGAGCACAGAGGGTTTGACTCTGGGCCCTTGGCAGGCATTGCCCCATTAAAAACCAGGGCCATCCTGTCACAGTTAGAGGCCTGGTCACACAGCATGTGTGGGGTGAGGCCCACCCGGTGGGGAGAGGTGGGATGCCCAGGCAGAGCCTAGGGAAGGAAGGCTGGGCACCCCCTTCTCTCAGTCTCAGGTTCCTATTCCTGAGGATGAAATGAGCCCATACTAATGGTGATTACCATGTGTTTTAGTTTCCCAGCTGCTAAAACAAATACCATACGATGGGCTGGTTTCAACAATGGGAATTTATTGGCTCATGGTTTTGAGGCTAGAAGTCCAAGATCAAGGCATCAACAAGGTGATGCTTTCTCTTCAAAGACTATAGTATTCTGGGCACCTTAACTTGTGCAGCTTGGGCATCTTAACTAATAGCATCTTTATAGGTCCTATTTACAAGTTGGTTCTCACCCCCAGGACCAGGGGTTGAGACCTGAATATGCCTTTGGTGGGGGATATGATTCAACCCCCAAAAGCATGTGACAGGGCCAGAGCTCCAGACAAGGAGAGACAAGGGAGTGGGACTCCACTCCTGACACTGCCACCAACTTTACTGTGTCAATTCCAGCAAGTCCCTGTCTTCCCTGGGCTTCTAATCTGTCGTGTGTGAAACAAGCCAATCAGACACTGGACAACCTCCTGGGTCCCTTCAAGCTCTGATGCCGTGTTCCACTGCAACCCAGACTAAGGGAAGAGCTGGAGGCCTCCCTCCCTTCCACACCAACAGCCCCTATACAGAGAAATAGGACAATGGAAACAAGTTGGCAAGTCTCTAGGCTGACATTTGGGCTGACTCATCCTCCCAAAATATCACTCCAGCACCCTCTTACCCCAGCCCTGCCCCCTCAAAGCCAGGAGAGGTGCTGACTATACCACAAGTTAAAGCTCAAAAGGTGCAGAGTTTCTGTTTGGGACAATGGAAAAGGTTTGGTAATGGATAGAGGTGATAGTAGCAGAATATTGTGAATGTAATTAGTAGCACTGGATTATATATTTGAATGTGGTTAAAAGAAAAAAATTTAGATTGTGTATATGTTACTAGAATACAATTTTTAAAAATAATCCTTGGAACTGCACAACACAGTGAACCCTAAATTAAACCATGGACTATAGTTAATAGTACAATTATAAATATATACATTCATCAATTGCAACAAATGTACCAAACTGATTCAAGATATTAATAATATGGTGGTATACGGAAATACTTTATTTTATCCTTTATTGTTCTGTAAACACACAGCTTCTATAAAAAATGAGGAGGATCAGATCTGGGACATGCCAGACTATTCTAGTTTGCTAATGCTGCCGGAATGCAAAACACCAGAGATGGATTAGCTTTTATAAAAGGGAGTTTATTTGGTTACACAGTTACAGTCTTAAGGCCATAAAGTGTCCAAGGTAACACATCAGCAATCAGGTACCCTCACTGGAGGATGGCCAGTGGTGTCCAGAAAACCTCTGTTAGCTGGAAAGGCACATGGCTGGCGTCTTCTCCAAAGTTCTGGGTTCAAAATGGTTTTCTCCCAGGATGTTCCTCTCTAAGCTGCAGTTCCTCAAAAACATCACTCTTAGTTGCACTTGGGATATTTGTACTCTCTCAGCTTCTCTGGAGCAAGAGTCTGCTTTCAAAGGCCGTCTTCAAACTGTCTCTCATCTGCAGCTCCTGTGCTTTCTTCAAAGTGTCCTTCTTGGTTGTAGCTGCTTGCTCCTTCAATCTGCTCTTATATAGTGCACCAGTAATTTAATTCAGAACCACCCAATGGGTGGGCCAACAGCTCCATAGAAATTATCCAGTCAGAGTCATTGTGGGGTGCATTCCAAAGAAACACTCAAAGAATTACAATCTAATCAACACTGATAACGTCTGCCCACACAAGATTACATCAAAGATAATGGCATTTGAGGGGACATAATACATTCAAACTGGCACACAGACAAAACTTTAAAAAATTGTCTTCAAAGATGTGAAGGAAAATGTGGATAAAGAAAAACAATAGATGAAGATAAAAAGAATATCAATAGAGAGATGAAAATTATGAAAAGGAGTCAAACAGAGCTGAAGACCACAATAACAGAAACTGAAAATTCCCTAGAGGGGTTTATGCTGGTTTGGTTATATTATATTCCCCCAAAAGCCATGTTCTTTAATGCAATCTTATGGGGGCAGATTTATTAGTCTTTTGATTAGAGTGGAAACTTTTGATTGAGCATTTCCATGGAGATGTGACTCACCCAACTGTAAGTGATACTTTTGATTAGATTATTTCCATGGAAGTGTGGCCCTGTCCATTCAAGGTGGGTCTTGATGAGTTCACTGGAGTACTTAAGAGAGAAGCTAAGAGCCAGCACAGACCCAGATGCTTGCTGAGGCTTAGACATTTAGGAGATGCAGACAGAAGGACATTTGGAGATGGTAAGAGATGAAGCCCAGAGTTTTCCCCAGAGAAGCTAAGAGAGGACTCCCAGATGCTTAGAGAGAAAGCCACTGAAATCAGAAGCTGAAGGCAACAAAATCTGGGAGCAAAGGACCAGCAGATGCCAGCCACATGCCTTCCCAGATAACAGACATGTTCCAGATGCCATCAGCCTTTCTTCAGTGATGGTGTCCTCTTGTTGACGCTTTAGTTTGGATAGTTTTGCGGCCTTAGAACCGTAAATTTGTAACTGAATAAATCCCCTTTATAAAAGCCAATCCATTTCTGGTATTTTTCATAATGGCAGTATTAGCATACCAGAACACAGTCAATATCAAATTGGAGCTGGCAGAGAAAGAATTGGAGAACTTGAAGATAAGACAATTGGAATCATCCTGTCTGAGAAGCAGAAAGAAGAATGGAGAGAAGTGAACAGATCCTGAGGAACCCATGAGAAACCATCAAGCATACCAATATATGCCTTAATGGGAGTCCCAAAAAGAGAAGAAAGAGAGAAAGAGGCAGGGAGAATATTCAAGTAAATAATGGTTGAAAACTTCCCAAATTTAATGATACACATGAATATATACATCCAAGATACTCACTGAATTCCAAACAGGATAAACTCAAATAGACCCAAGCTGTGGAATATTATAATCAGAATGTGGGAAAATAACAAAACATCGAACATTTGTATTATTGGAGTCCCAGATGGAGAAGAGAAACAGTGTGGAGCTGAAAAAGTATTTGAAGAAATAATGATTGAAAACTCCCCAAATTTGGTGAAAGACATAAATTTACAGATTCAAGAAGCTAAACAAAACCCAAACACAATAAACCTAGAGAAATCCACACAAGACATTTCATAATCAACGTTTAGAAGACTAAAGACAAAGAAAAAAATCTTAAAAGCAACTAAAGAGAAACAACACATTATCTACAGAGAAAAAGCCATTTGAAGGGTAGCAGACTTCTCATCAGAAATCATGGAAGCCGAAAGGAAGTTGCACAACATTTGTCAGATGTCAACAGGAAAAAAACATAAACCCCGCATTCAATACCCAGTGAACACATCCTTGAACAAAGAGGAAATCAAGCCATTCTTAGATTAAAGAAACTAAGACAATTTGTCACCATCACATCTACTCTAAAAGAAAAGCTAGAGGAAGTTCTTCAAACAGGAAGGAAATGAGAAAAGAAGGAAACTGGAATGAAGAAAGAACAAGGAAAGAGTAAAAATACGGGTAAATATAATAAACTATTCTCCTTTCTGGATCAGAGCAGATGTGTGGGATGGGGTGGAGTGTTTCCCAAGGCTTGTTGATCCCCAGGCCCAACTCACACAATTGGACACCAACAAAGGGTAAACGGAAGGAGCATTTTTGAGCATATGGAGCCTTGGATCAACCATCCCTCAAGCTCTACTGCTGGGTGCAAGTTAGTGTGCTTGTGAAGCCCCTTTATTTTTTAAGCCATTAGGTGGGAGTGGTTCTGTTACTTGAAACTGACGGCTCCTAACTGACAAGGCTCCTGATCCAATCAAAGGTTCAGGTGCCAAGGAGATGTGCTGGCAGGAACTGAAAACCTTGACAAATCCTAATTTGTCCCACGTGAACATAAATCACGTCCTTGGTGTAGACCTGTGTGGCAAGGGCAGGCGAGTCAGAGACCCTTTCCCCAACGCCTCAGCAGTTACCACCCTGGGAGAAAGGCAAGCAGGTGAGGGCAGGCTTGGCCCTCCTGGACCAGACACCGACAGAAGCTGACTATGTGCAGACCTGGTCCCCCACATCACACCACGTGAAGGTGTCGGCAAGTGCAGCCCACCTGGGGGAAGGAAGGCATGGCGGGGAGGGGCTCTAGACCTCCTCAGATGCAACAGTGAAGACAAAAGAAGGCTCAGAGGGGAACTGCAGACTCCACCAGCCAGTGAGGGATGTAAGAAGCCCTGATGGACAGGGCTTAGCCGCCCGGCCCCAGGGACCAGGATGCTATTTGACAGGTGTGCAGGGGGATGAACTTCTAAACACGCTAACCGAGGACTTCCCAGAAAGCAGTGCTTCTCCATCCCTAGAGCTGTTCAAGGAGAAGCCAGAGAGCATCTTCCCAAGATGCTTAATAGGGACCCAGGCCCCCAACCCTAAGAACCTTCAGAGCTCGGTGATTCTGGAATATGGGGGGAATGGGAGGCACATTTACAGTCCAGAATAACACCCTAGGCCAAGCCTGCCCCGGGATCATGGAAATCTCCAGCCCAGCTGCTCTCCAATCTTGTTTTGTGGAATGAATATGAATACAATGAAAAAGCTTTTATGGGAAAGAAAGTTTGGGAAATGTGGGCTTAAATAAAATTGAACTAGTGTCCACATGATATAACTTCTCAGGGTCTTTAATATGTTCTATGTATCGTGATGTTCCATGAAGAGGTAGAATATGAGGCAATTTCCAAATCCATATGACCATAGACCCATTTGTTCATAAACTATTTCTTGGAACCAGAATTTTAAAGAACACAAGTTGTAAAACACTGTTCTAATCTGTCTCAAAGTTTCCAAGGCAACTACCCCAGAACTTGAGCTCAACAGAATAACAAATTCATAATCCAATTCAAATAATATTTTACCACTTGGGATCATCAAGAAAAACTACATCTCAACAGTTGTCCAAATTAGTCGAAGCACGTCCCTCCCCCTCTCCTTCTCCCCCCTCCCCCTCTCTCTGTCCCTTTTCCTCCCAGAAAAGTCATCAGAAGCAAAAAAGGAGGACAAACCCTTAAGAGAAAAAATACCTCCAAGGAGACATAAAACCAGCACCAGGAGTGGAAAGAGACAGAGAACACGCTTTCTCACTGTGAGAAAGTTGGCAGGGGGTCCCCCTCCCTGCAGCTCCCCACTTCCTACTCTCCACCACACACCAATCCTTTTTTGTAAAACTATAAATTACTAAAGCACAAGCCTTTCTGAACAATTTCAAACCCCTCTGGAACGTGTCTGACAAGCACTCTGCGACTTTCCCTCCCGGTTACCTGGGGAGCCAGACTGCAGAGGAGTTTTCAAAGGTGAGGAGTCCCAATGCTGGTTCTGCAGCCGCTAGGACTCACGGGCTCCTGCTGGTCCTCGCAGGCCCGCGCCGTCAGCCGGGGCTCCCTGGGAGGCAGCAGCGAGGCCAAGCTGTCACCCCATCCTCTGCTCAGAGGCAAGCCAGGTCCAGCCAGGGGGACAGCCAGGCACGAAGAGCTCCAGGCACTGGCTTGGTTTGAAGTGGACGAAAAGAAAAGACTATTGTTTCTCATTGTTCCCCTGGGTGACCGTTACCATGGATATAAATCAATTTTTGGTGCTCATCAGTCACCAGTTGAATATAAAGAGCGAGCTCTCTCTGCGCCTCAGTCATGCGGAGACACACACAGGAAACGAGGCTGACAGCAAGCTCAGGGCTGCTGGCAGAGGGGACGCGGTGGGCACCTGGCTGCGGGGAGCCCACCTGGGTTTCTAAGCCAGCACACACACACCCATGCACATGGGCACACACTCACCACCAGCAAGGAGTCACTTGACAGATGGACTTCGATTAACTCCCTTTCCCCGCAGTGATAGGTAGGACACCCCAAACTCTAAAGGGCACTTCCCCAGGATGGCTCAAAGAAAATATCCAGAAACAAGCCCCTGAGAGCACGTCTTCCAAGGGCTCATTTAATAATGAGAACCAATTATTATTTTTTATTTTTTTAATTAGAGAAGTTGTACATTTAAAGAAAAAATCATGTAAAAAATACAGCATTCCCAAATATTATCTTCCCCCAAATATTAACACTTTGCATTAGTATGGTACCTTTGTTACAACTGATGATAAAACATTATAATTGTACTCTTAACTATAGTTCATAGTTTACATTAGGGTGTATTTTCCCCCATATACCACTCTTTGCTGATTTGGAACTGTTATGTGCCCCGGAAAGGACCATGTTCTTTTAATCCATCTTGTGGGGGCAGAACTATTGTGAGTGGGACCTTTTGATTAGGTTGTTTCCATGGAGATGTGACCCCACCCATACAAGGTGGGTCTCAGTCCCATTGCTGGAGTCCTTTAGGAGAGGAGAAAAGGCAGAGACATTTTGGAGAGAGCTCAGAGAAGCTAAGAGAGACAGAAGCCTAGAGACATTTGGGAGAAAGCCATTTTGAAACCAGAAGCCAGGAGAAGAAGGACCAGCAGACATTGTCATGTGCCTTCCCATGTGCCAGAGGAACCCTGGATGCCACTGGCCTTTCCTCAGAGAAGGTATCTACCTCTTGATGCCTTAATTTGGACATTTTCATGGCCTTAAAACTGTTAACTTGCAACCTAATAAATCCCCATTGAAAAAGCCAACCCATTTATGGTATTTTGCATTCTAGCAGCTTCAGCAAACCAAAACACACCCTATTATTAAACCTTGCATTAGTGTGGCACATTTGTTATAATTCATGAAAGAACATTTTTATAATTGTACTATGAGCTATAGTCTGTCATTTACAATGAGGTTCACTGTGTTGTACAGTCCTATTTTAATCTTTTAATTTTTATTCTAGTAACATATGTATGACCCAAGATTTCCCCTTTTAACCACATCCAAGTATATAATTCAGTGCTGTTAGTTACACTCGCAATGTTGTGCTACCATCACCACCATCCATTTCCAAAACTTTATAATCAACCTAAATAGAAGTTCTGGTATCACTTATTATTTGCCAGTCTAAGCATTTCACAGGTATTTGCTCATTTATCCTCATGACACCATGGGGAGTAGACACTCTTATTATCCCCAATTTAAAGATGAGGAAACTGAGGTTCAGAGAGGTCCCT
>PVKY010004864.1:0-18443 GCA_004027775.1 Bradypus variegatus
CTAGGGGTGGTGACAGGGACACCATAGGAGGCGCTTCCAAAACCTCTCTCCCTCCCACTACCCCCCACCATGTTGAACAATCCAGCCCCACCCATGTAATAAGCAAGACCCAGTGGGTTCTCCAGAAAGCAGGAGACACTTCAGGGGTATACAAGGAAGAACTTGTAGAAAACTAGAGAGAGAAAAACCCTACAGGCAACCAAGAGAGGGCCGGGAGCCCTGAGCCCCGAGACATCATGGAGGAAGGCAAGACGGGGACCACAGGGCAGGGTGGGGAGTGTGTGTGGGGATCGCCTCACAGCTCCCGCCGTGCCCTCTGCTTCCACATCACCCTCCAGTAATGTGCGGTTGTGCTCCATGTGTCTCCACTTGGCTAGAAGCCCCACAAGACATTTTTCTCTTTTTTATTAGAGAAGTTGTGGGTTTACAGAATAATTCGGCAGTTCCATGGATTTTTTAAAAATTTTTTATTCTACCACCATATATACAACTGAACATTTCCCCCTTTTAACTACATTCAGATATCTATTTCAGTGCTGTGAATTACATTCACAATGTTGTGCTGCCATCACCACCATTCACTACCAAAACATATTGAAACTGTTCCTTTTAAGCCCAACTCCCTATTCCCTATCCCCTCCCGGACCCCCTGATGACCTATATTCTAGATTCTGATTCGGTGAGTTTGCTTATTCTAATTATTCCGAATCAGTGAGATCCTTCAGTATTTGTCCTTTTGTGTCTGGTTTGTTTCACTCAACATGATGTCTTCAGAGTTCATCCATGTTGTTGTATGCATCAGGACTTCATTCCTTTTTATGGCTGAATTATATTCCCTTGTACATATATTCCACATTTTGTTTATCCATTCATTGGCTGACGGACACTTGGTTTGCTTCCATCTTTTGCCAATTGTGAATAATGCTGCTATGAATATTGGTGTGCAAATATCAGTTTGAGTCCCTGCTTTCAGTTCTTTTGAGTATATACCTAGAAGTGGGATTACCAAATCATCTGGTAATTCTATACTTAAGTTTCCAAGGAACCACCAAACTGCCTTCCACAGCAGCTGCACCATTTTACATTCCCACCAGCAGTGAATACTGTGTTCCTGTTTCTCCGCATCTACCCCAACACTTGTAAATTTTTGTTCTTTCAATGGTAGTGATTCCAGTGGGTGTGAAATGGTACCTCATTGTAGTTTTAATTTTCATTTCCCTGGTGGCTAATGACGTTGAACGTCTTCTCATATGTTTTTTGGCCATTTGTGTGCTTCTTTGGAGAGATGTCTATTCAAGTCTTTTGTCCATTTTTAAACTGGGTTGTTTGTCTTTTTTGTTGTGAAGCGGAAGGATTTCTTTGTATACTCTGCATATTAAACCTTTATAAGAAATGTGGTTTCCAAATGTTTTCTCCCATTGTGTAGGTTGTCATTTTAGTTTCCCAATATAGTCCTTTGTGGCACAGAAGTGTTAGATTTTGACCCACAAGACTTTGCTGTCCTCTGCACCATGTGTCCCCAGCCCAGAGCCTGGAACCTTTGAGCCCTTGAGATACAGTTACTGAAAGCATGAAGCAGCCTGGAAGGTAAGGCAGGAGTGCGGGTCACAAAGGCACAGGGACACTGCTGCATGGAGAGGTGGACTTGCTCCAGGCCCCTAGAAGAGGCCATCTCTGGGGCCTTGGCCTGCCGGGCCCCCCCCCCCCAGCCCTCTCTGGCTCTGGAAACGGCTCCTCTCCTTGCCCCATCAGGCCAAGGTGGTCATGGTCCCTGCTGCTAGCCTTGGGTTCTGCAAAGTCCCTTGTGATTTCCCTGCCCCCTGCCCACACCTGTGTAAACAGACCATTTATTAAACGCTCCTCGGATTACCCCGTTGGAGCGTGCCATCTGTTTCCTGATGGGACTCTGATGCAGATGTTTCCAGGTGCTGCCTGTCCACACGCCAAAGGGACATGTGGCCGAGGGCCAGACCCCGGTGTCTCCTCTCCACAGTGGGCAGATGCACAGCCCTGCTCCTTCCTCCTGGCTGGCCGGGGAGGCTGGGGCTGCAGGAAGGGAAGGAGCACGTCTACCCTGGCCGCTCGCCACCGGAGGAATTTCAGGCGGCCCCTAGGGAGCCCCCAGGCGGCTGTCTGTCTCCAGCACCGGCCGGAGGCCAGGGGCCACTGAAGACAACAGGCCCAGACCCACACAGCAAGGGAGACATGAGTGCAGAGGGAAGGGAGGGTTTTGGGCTGGAGTCAGAGCACCAGGCTCTGCCCTGCACTGGCCTGGCGGCCACGGGAAAGACTTTCCACTTTCTGGGCCTGTGGTTCTTCATCTGCACAGTGGGAGGGCAGCCTGCTGGCCTGAAGGAATTGGAAGGGCTCAGACAAAAACTGGAACTGCTCTGCTCCCCACGTGCTTGCCCTGTCCCGTGTCACCTCACAGCCACCACCACAAGTGGGGAATGTCATGTTTCCATTTCACAACAGAGAAACTGAGGCTCAGGAGTGCGAGGCCCCAGGGCTGGGAAGAGACAGAGGGGAATTCAAATCTGGGCCTAGCTTTCCTCTCTTGGCTTCCAGAAGGCCGCATCCTGGCTTTCCTCCCACCTCCCTGGTCCCCCCTTACCTGTCTCCTCATCAGATTCCTCTCACCCCCCAGGCCAGGTCCTTGGGCCGCGTCCCTTCTCTGTTTACCCTCACCCCAGTCAGGTCTTCTCAGTCCTTGGTAATCATGGTGCCGAGCCCCGTCACAAACACTTGGACTCAGGCTCTAATAAGGGCAAGGAACGTTTCGTGGCGCTATAGATGCCCCTTACAACGTGCAGTAGTGCTCCAGTAACACCTGTCCCATCCCAAATTCTTTGAGATGCCGATCACAAGCTGCTCTACTGATTTCATTACCCACTCATGGGTCTTGGCCCTAGATACTTGCTATTCAAAAGGTGTTCTAAGCATCTCCCAGGAGCTCGTTAGAAATGCAGATTCCCAGGCCCTGGCCCAGGCCTGCTGAATCAGAACTCACATTTCATCATGATCTCCAAGTGATTTGTGTGCATGATAGTTTAAATGCTGTTCTAGGTGTCCTTATCCAATAACTTTAAATACTATCTAGATACTGACAACTCCCACATTTATATTTCCAGCCAGAACTCTCCTCGAGCTTCAGACTCCTGGATGTCTAACAGGCACCTCAAACTTCACACGTCCAAAACTGGACTCCATTCTTTCCCCACAAACCGCCCTTGCAGTTACCCCCACAAACTGTCCTTCCATCTCACCTATGGTAGCTCCCTCCTTCTCTTGGTCAACACTTGAGGTTCACTTGGGGTTGACCCTGACTCTTTCTCTCACACCCCTCTTCCAACCCACCGACAAATCTTAGCTGCTTTTTCAAATTCCCAGTGTGTGTGGAATCTGGCCACTGCTCACCACCACCCAGCAGCCCTCTGGGTTCAAACCAGCATCTTTTCTCTGGAATATTGCAGTCACATCCCCACTGGTCTCTCCTGGCTTCTCCCCTTGCCTCCCACCCACCCTCCACACTGCAAAGAGAGCCTGATAGAGCTAAGTCAAGTTCCATCCCTCTGTAGCTCACCGCCCTCCACTGGCAACCATCTCACCCGGAGTCAAAGCCAAAGTCCCTCAAATGACAGACGAGGCTCCTCACACCCCTCTCCAACCTCCCCTTCTGCTATTCTCGTCCTTGCTCACTCCACCTTAGCCACGTTGGCCTCTCTGCTGGTGAACAGAGAGGCCTCAGGACCCTGGCACTTGCTGTTCCCTCTTCTTGAAACACTGTGCCCCTAGGCAGCCATGGGGCCAGTCGCTCATCCACTGGACCAAGGAGGCTTTCCTCGACCATCACATTTAAAACAATCTTTTCCCACCACCAGCAGTGTGTCCTCAGGGCATGCATCTGACACACTATATATTCTCTATTTATTTTGTCTCTCTGAGAACAGAAGCTTCTTGAGGGCAAGGACCTCACTTTGTTCACTGCTGAATCCCCATTGTTTGGAAAAGTGTCTGTTCTATAATAGACATTCAGTAAATGCTGTGGAACAAATGAATGGGCTCGACCACTGGGCTACGCAGTTTGGGGTTCCCTAGTTTATGATTCTGAGTCCCCAGGGTATGGGTGTTGGGGGCATTCAGAGCCCAGGGCCTGGGTCTCTAAGGAGGAAGAATGATCCTGCAAGGGCACCAAGTGGTCATGGGGGCCAGTGGTCCTGCTGGGCTCTACTCTGGTCTGGAGGAGCAGGGTCTCTCTAAGTCTCCCCTCTTCCCCAGAGGAAAGGGCCCTGGTCCCTGGCTGCCCCCAAATCCTAGGCAATGTTGGCTTTCCTGATGAAACCTGCTCCCTGAGGTCTGAACCCATGAAGATCCTCTGAGTTGTAAGGATTTTGAGTTCATAGAAAGGGAAACTGAGGCTCAAGACAGGGAGGGACTCATCCAGCCCCTCATGAGCCATGGTGGGCAATACGGACCGGGTACCCTGTATCAGGACCTCAGGAAGGGACAGAACCAGAGAGGCAAATAAGGATCTAACTCTGGTCCTTGCCTGACTGTGTGACCTGGGGCAAGCCACACAACCTCTCTGGGCCTGCTTCCCAGTGAGGGAGCCCTGTGCTCTTAGGCTGCGCATGTCCAGTAGGGATCCTGGCCCCCCACCGCTCCAAAGCCCCCCCATCACAGAGCTGCCAGGCCTTCCTGTTTACTTACAGCCCCTCTCACGGCTGGGAGGCGACAGCCTTGGCCTCCTCTGCACCTCGCTTCCTTCCTCTCCCACTTCAGTGCCTTGGGCCCAGCCCTCAGGGCAGCCCAGGCCAAGACATCGGGGTGCAGGCCAGAGGGGAGCATCTGAGGCCACTGCCCCAGTGGGGCCGCCCAGGCACTCTCCCTCTCCGAGGTCCCGAAGTTATAGAGGTGCCAATCCCGCAGGTGCTTAGAAAACCCCAGCACCTCAAAAGAAGCAGCTGCCCAGATCCCTCAAGACAAGGAAGGTGTGGCAGAATCAACCTTCTCAGACCCCAAATGCCCCACCCCGCCCACCTCCCCGCCCTCCAAGGGGAGTTGAGCTGCAGGCTGACCCTCAATGCCCCCATACCCTTCCGTCGAGGTCGAGTCCCCTCCTCCCCCTCCGGCCTCCTGCTGCCCAGCAGCCTCTGGGCTGTTCTCTCGGAGCTGCCGGGAACATGGGCTGTGGAGCTGCAGCCCGGGCACTGCCGCCTGACCCAGGCCTGCTGCAGCGGAATCTGCTTTTTAACGAGACTTCCAGGAGATCCGGGCACACGTTAAAGCAGGAAGCACCACAGATCTGACCCCTGACCGTCTCACTGGGTTTTGAAACCCGTCGTGAGCATCACCTATTAGGCATTCTTGCCCCAAATGCTTAACTTGAATCGATGACACCTTTACAACTAATTTCCAGCTCACAAGAGATTCAGGGATGGAGGAGCAAGTTAAACGACACCAAGAGGAAGCAACGGACCAATCCGGAAGGAGGAATTTCCCGTAGGACACCTGTCCCTTCACAGACCAATGAAAAAAAGGCAGTGGAAAGGGGCTGTTCTAGATTAAGAAAGATTTGACAGCACCACCAAATGTAGGGTGTGGTCCTGGATTGCAGCCGTAAGGCACACTTTGAGGACAACTGGGAAATTTGCATATGTTCTGAGTTTTAGTTATTGCGGTATTAGGTATTCATTTTGTTGGCTGTCACTGAAACTCTGAGTTGTGCTTATGTAGGAAAATGCCCTTATTTCTTAGAAAGTCCTGCCAAAGTATTTAGGGATGAGATGTCTTCATTTCCGTAATATAATTTGTACTAATTTGTAATTTACACATACTTTGGCAAAACAAAACAGAACAACAAAAAAAAACCAGTGAAGTATGGAAAATTGAAAATTGTTAACTGCTACGTGTTGATAGATAGAGGGGTATTCATTATACTCTTCTCTCCAGTTTTCAGTTTGTTTGAAATTTTTCATTAAAAACAAAAGCAAACTCTTTCTGAGTCTCCCATTGTCCTCGGGAGAAAGGCCGGGTACTTGGGCAGCATTCCAGGCCCAGGGGGTCTAGCCCTACCACCTGCCAGGCTTGGCTCTTGCTACTGCAGCCCCGCCAGCCTGCTTTTCAGCCCCTTTGAGGGCTCAGCCCTCCCCATACCAAACAGGCCTTCTCCACCTCTGCAGCTCCATCTGGCTGTTCCCTCCGCCCTTCCATGTAGTGAGCTCCTAGTTACCTTCCAGGCCCCGCTGCAGAGCACCAGTTCAGGGCACCTCCTACCTGCTGGGGCCCCTCTGGGCAGTGAGCACTGAGCTGCCCAGACCTGGTCTCGGACCCCACCCCTCGTGCTGGGAGCCACATCATAGTGGCCCAAGGACCACCACACGGACCCAGCACACAGTGGGTGCTCAAGAAATGTTTGCATGAAGAAAATTCTCAAAGAAAGGGTTATGGTGGCAAGGATGGGGTGAGAGTTTAGTGGAGCTTTTAAATTATTTATGTTTTTCAAGTTTTCAGCAAAAAGATATACATGTGTATCTCAAAAAGTATTTTTTAAGGATATCTCAAAAAGTATTTTTTAAGGAATAAGTTGAGTGACTGGTGAATAGTATGGGTCAGCTTAGGTTTTCATAAACTGGGACATGCCTGATTTAATAAAGTTATAATAAAAATAAAGATAACATTAATCATTTTGCCAGGTGGTGTTCCCCTGCTCTTTATAATATTTGGTGTGTTTTCTCACTCATTCTCATGCTGACCTTCAGACCCCATGAGATAGAATGTGAATGTGTGTGAGAGTGTGAGGGAATGTATGTGTGTGCACACGTGTGTGTGTTTTAGGTCATTAGGATAGATGCATCATCGAGTCCCCGAGGAGAGAGGCAGCTTAACCAAGGTCACACAGTGAGTTGGGACCCCTGAGCTTGCTGCTTCCCCCACACCCCAGGCTGACAGAGAAACAGAGAGCCCAGCTGCAGAGCGGGCAGTGGGGATAACCTTCACCCCACAGCCCACTGGGACAAGAACTCAGTTGTTCAGGTGGAGCGGGACCTGGCTGTGGCCACTCTCCCACCTCCATGCCTGCCTTCTTCTGTCTCCCCTGTACTGTGGTTTACTTCATGTTCTTCTTCCAAGAGACTCACCTTTCATAACTCAAATTTACTTTAAAGGAAACTTTAAACCACTAATGCAAAAGGAAAACCAGTTCCACCTGTCAAAAATAAAGGGGGACATAAAATTAGCACAATCCACCCCAAACAGTGAGATTTCATTCTGGCCAGGGTATGGCCCGGGGGTGGTGAGACTGGGCCTCTTCCCTGGGCTTTAAAAGGAGGCTGGCAGGACTGGGGAGGCATTGGGGTCTCACAGGCACCACACTGAACCCTTCTCTGTGATGAGGTCAAAGAGTGAAAGAGAATAGCGAAGGAAGCATCATTCTCCCCAGGGATGCCCGGGCCTCCCCCATCCACAAACATCTCGGGTCCTTTGGGACCGGCTGCTCTAGTCTCCTGGTCCCCCAGAGTATGATCCCTGACAACCTACAGCCCGCACTCAGAGGATTCCCATCCTAACCCCGAGGTGCAGGCAGGCAGGATCGCTGAGCTCCTCTGGTAGACTGGGAAATGGGCTCAGAGAGGGTGCACTGGGACCTGGCCAGGGCCACCAGCCGGAAGTCTGCAGGAGCCACCCCTGACCTCACCCCCCACTCAATCCTGACGCCCTCTCCAGACCCTCAGCACTTCTTGCACCCTGGGGAATTGGAGAGCGATTCATGGCTCTCTCAGCCGTCTAGCACATGTCACCCCCACCACCTAGGAAGCCCCAGGGGGCTGGGAGGAGGCGTTAGACCTTGCTGCCCTCTACGATCAGGACCCTGCAGGGGTTAGGCACAGATTAAGGGCTCAGGAATAAAGGATGAGAAAACGGCCCCGAGTGATAAGGGTGCAAGCCCAAGATCACACCACAGGAATGCAGAGGGACCCAGGCTGGGGCTCCAAGCTCGCCCGGCCCTGCCTCTGGGCCACTGCCGGCTCCCCAGGCCTGGCACAGCCTGTTCGAGGAAGGGCCCTAGGTCTCCCACCAGAGCCACGGGAGGGGCCCTCAGAGGAATGGGAGGGTGAGGTGCTGGGGGCGCAAGGCTGAGGCGAAGGAACCAAATGTGTCAACTCCGATTGGAAACAAAGAAAAAGGAGTAAAACCAAATGTCCTTGGAAATTCCTTTAGTGCTCCTCTGTCCATGAAAACAGGATAAAGTAGCTTCCTCTGTCTGTGCTCCGGCCGGGTAGGGTGGAGGTTCTGGGCCCGGGCCAGGAAGGCCTGGAGTCAGAACTGGCCTGGGGGTAGGGTTCTGGCCTGGGGAAGGGGCTCCAGGCGTAGCTACTTCAGGGCGTCCAGGTGGGTGCAGACCTGGGAGAAGACATCCTCCACGGAGCCTTCAGCATTGACCTGAGGGGGAGATGGCTGTGAGGGGCAGGACGCCTGGGAGGGCTTCCTGTGGGCCCATGGAGGCTGGGTGGGCCCTGCTGCGGCAGCAGGAGGGACCGATTGAGCTCCCCAGCTGAGGTCGGGCCCAGCTCCCCAAGCCCAGCCAGAGTAGACGGCAGCCCCTCTACTGAGTTGGTGGGGAAAACCGAGGCCCAGAGAGGGTGGCCAGCCCAAAGTCACACAGCAAGCTGAGGCCGAGTCAGGCAAGAACCCTGATTTCCTGGGGCTCCCCCTGGGCCTGGGGGTGGGCGCACCTTGCGCACAATGCCGCGTTTCTCGTAGAAGGCGATGACGGGTTCTGTGGCCTTGTAGTATGTTTCCAGTCGCTTCTTGATGGTCTCCTCATTGTCATCCACACGTCCACTGGTCTTCCCACGCTTGAGGAGCCTGTGGGTCATGGTCTCGGCTCTTGCGTCTATATATAGCAGCAGCGTGGGCTGTGCAATCTGTAGGCAGGGCACCACGTCACAGGGGCCCCCTTCCTGCCCTCTGGTGCCATCTCCTCCCCATCTCCTCCCCATCTTCCCACCTCTGAGGCCCATTCAGACCTTCAAACCCTTCTTCAAGGCAGCCTAAAACCAATCTGCCCTGCCACTCCCCTGCTCAAACTTCTTCCATGGCTCCCCAGTGCCTCCAGGAGAAAGTCCAAATTCTTGACCTGGCTTATGAGGGCTTGCATGGCTAGACCCCAGGCCGTCTGCTCCTTTAGTCTCCTTGCTTCAGACACACTGACCTTCTCTGTTCTAGGCTCTCATCAATCTCCTTTCCATGCCAAGACATTGTGTGTGCTGCTCCCTGTGCCAGGAGCCTTTTCCCTCAAAACCAATCCTAACCCACCTTGGCCTCAGAATCAACCACCCTTCTGCAGATTTCAGTTAAAATCTTACTTCTTCAAGAGTCTTCCCACCCCATAACTCTCTCCCCAGACCCCCTGTGATACGCTCTTCCACCCCCTTTTATTTCACCGTCCAGTACACTGCATGAAGGCTTCTCGTTATGTATTTACTACCCCTCTCCCCAGCCAGGCTGTGAGCCCCTGAGGGCAGGGCATCATCTTGTACTCCAGGGTGCTGGACAGAGACAAGGGCATGAGGGATGAGTGAAGGGGTGAGGCGCTGCTAAGGTCTGAGGGCCTCTGAGCAACGTCACTGTCACTGGAATAAGCATGTCAATTGCAGGGAAGACTCAGAAAGGCTAGGAGAAATAAAGGCCTTACAGCCCCTGCCTTCCTCACTTCAGCTGCCAGTGGTCCTCCACTAGGTCCCCTGCCCAGCCTTGACTCCACACTGGAGTCAGAGGGGCTGTCCCTTTCCTCTGCCTGACCGCAGTGCCTGAGAGCAGGGCCTTGCCTCCCAGTCACCGTCGGATCCCCAGGCTGGCACACCGGGCCAGGCACACCCTGCTTGAGCGAGGGGAGGGGCAGCTGTTGGAGGCCCACGGCTACCGCAGCCCCGGGATTGGGGGCAGGACATTCATACTATCTTCAAGTTCTCCCACCCTCTCCCCATCGGGCTCAGTCAGACCCTGAGAGCCTCTGACTTTTCAGCAAGGCCTGGCGAGTACAAACCAGGCCTTCGGCATCAGACTGATCTGGACTCCTTCCAGGCTCGCCTCTGCCACTTGCCAGCTGTGTGACCTTGTGCAAGTCATTTGTCCTCGCTGGGTCTCGGATTCCTTGGTTGTAAAAAGTGTCAAAAACTGCCCCTTGGGGGGGGGGCAGTTCCTGCCAACCCTGGCCAAAGATGTCACCTGCAACCCCAGACATCCTCTCTGATGCTGATGAGTGCCAAAAGCTGGGCCTCAACTCAACAGTCGGACCTCAGCCCCCAGGCCACCTGCCTCCGTGCCTTCACCAGCTGCTGCTCCCCCATGACACAGTCACAGTCCCTGATTCATCTGGGTCTCCAGGGCCTGTTCACAGCAGGCTCTTTAGATGGCAAGGACAGTTGTACTGGCAGAAGTGGGTACTCTGAGGTCTAGCTGAGCCTCTTGGATGGAAGTCCCAGGCTGAGCTTCTAGCTGCGGGGCCTTGGCTTCCCGGTCAGAACAGTGGGCCTCAAGTCTGGGGAGTTGGTCCTGGCCCTTTAGCCAGGGCAAGTAAACCACATCCTCCTGGCAGCCCTTCCTCCGTCAAAGAGGCCCTGGCGCCCCCTGCTGTCCAGAGCTGAGAAGAACAGCTGCCTGAACACAGGGAGGCTGCGGTGGACAGGGGGTGTCGGGGGGTGGTGGTGTGTGTGTGTGTGTCCTGGGCCAAGTCCACAGCCTTCAGGAGCGCCCATAAGAGCCCTGGGAGAGATGAGGCCTTTCTAGACTCAGGCCCTGAAGCTCGGAGGGGGCATCACACAGCTGGTGCCTGTGGGCCAGGACAGGACCATGGCCTCCTCTGAAGGGAGTCCAGATAGAGAAACTGAGATCCAGAGCAGGGCAGACGCTTTCTTGAGGTCATGCAGCCATGAAAACATACCTCCTGCCCTGGAATGAGGCTCAAAGCCATGGAAGCCCAGAGTTGGCCTAGCCTCATGAGATGGGGAGTGGGGACAGTGCAGGGTCAGGAGACCCCAACCCACTGAGATGCCCAGTCCTCCCTGCAAGGCCTGGCAGGGGCCCTCTGCTGGGAAGCCCTCCCGAGTCCTTCACGCATCTTGTTGACCTCTCCCTCTTAGGTATTTGCAGCCCTACCTCTCTCCCCCATACAGCCTTGTGCCACCAGAGGTATGTGTGTGCATGCGTCTACACCTGGGTACACATGTGAGCATGTGTTCTATGCATGCACACGCTGTGAGCACTGGACGCACACCTGTGTGCATGTATGCCTGGGTGCGTGAGCACTGTATGTGCCTAGTGAGGGTGCCCATGTGTATGTGTACACATGCTTTTGTACATGTGTGTGCCTGGGCGAGGGGTCCCTTCTGTGGAAGATTTTCCTGGTGGGCACCGATTCTGGGAAGGTCAGCACCATCATCCTCAAGACCCGCTCTTTCCAGCCACACTCCCCAAGGTCCCTGGAAGGAGACTAGACTCCCCTCCCCAGCAGTCGAGGCCTCCAGCCAGCCCTGAATCTCCCTCTCCCATATCACCCTGCCCCACACATTCTGTCTTATGTACACTGGCCTTACCCTTCCAGTCCTGTCCATGCTGTCCCTCACCTCCTGACTGTGTGTTTTCAGGGTGCCAAGTCCCACTTTTTTTTTCTCACAGTTTTGCAAGAATTTAATTTGCAAGCAAATACAGAAAAAGCATTATAGCAACAAAAAGTTTTCAAGCCCCTCTTGAAGAATGCACTCTCTGAACTTCACACCTACCCCTTAAGGAAGCTGTGACCTGTCTCTCCTCATTTTACAGAAGGGGAAACTAAGGCTCAGAGAGGCAGAATGACTGGCCCAAGATCTCAAGCAGTTGAGCAGGAACCTGAGCCCAGATCTGTGAACTCCCCAGTCAGTTGCCTCCCCTTCTCTGTTTCTTCCAAAAAGTCTTCTCTGATTTCCCCTCCTACCCAGATCACCCCCTCCCCAACAGTCTGGAATCAAAAAACCTTTCTCTCCCTGCTCAGCTCTCCCAGAAGTCTATCTGGCCACCACGGCAGCATCTGTCTGGCTGCCCTACCTCACGGCTCCCCGAAGGCTGACCCACTGAGGTTTTTGCCTTACCCTCTGTTCAAACTCCTCTCCCTGCTTCACCTCCCGTGGGTAGCCATCGATCAGGAAGCCTTTGGAAGTATCTACTTTGGCCACCATGGCATCTCGGAGCATGTCCAACACTGTCTCCTGTAGGTGCAGAAAAAGAAGGGCCCTGAGCTTCTATTCCCCAACCATTTGCCAGTCCCACCACTGGAATGCCCTCTCCCTCTAACATTAGTGCCCCACACAAGCCGTCCTCTCCAGGAAGTCTTCCTTGAACCATGAAGATGATGGTTGAGTGATTGATTGATCCATTCATTCATTTGTTCATTCAACATTTAATAAGCCCCTCCTCCCAGCCAGGCCCTGTCCTGGGCCCTGAGTATCTTGGTCCAAATCTGGGGGTCAGAGAGGTCTGAAAGCGGAGGAAAGAAGTGAGTTTCAGAGACAGAGAGACCGGGATAGCTGGGGGTGGAGAGCGAGGGGAGAGTGGGCAGCATGAGGCTGGAGGGGTTGGCAGGGCAGGGTTTGCAGGGTTCTGGGAACTTCCAGAAGGATCTTCCTGCCAAGAACAAGGGGGAGCCACAAGAGGCTTCAGAGCCAGGGAGGGTCCTGGTCAGCCTCATCAGTTCATCCTGAGCTTCGTTGCCCGTGGCAACTCAGGGCCACCTTCCCCCCATTCCATACCCCACTGGAATCTACTCACCAGTGGCACGAGCTGCCCCTTCTCCATGATTTCCGACAGCATCTTGCCCCTGGCTGAGCCTGAGCTGACCTCGGCCCGCAGGAGGTCCCCCGTGGAGAGGTGAGTGTAGCCGTACTTCTGGACAATCTTCTCACACTGGGTGCCCTTCCCCGAGCCAGGCCCACCTGCAAGCATCCCCTCACTCAGTGCTGAGACCCAGCACCCAGGAGCTGCAGGTCTGCCTGGTCACCCAGCCAGGGAGGGGCAGAGCCCATGGTGCAACATTTCCACCAGTGCCGGGCCCTGCTGCCACCCGGCCCGGCTGCAGCCCGCCTGCCTTCCACTCACCCACCACGAAGATGATCTTGGTATTCTTCAGCTTCCCTGTGGGAGAGTAAAGGGGAGCACAGCTCAGTCATTCTCTCAACAAACAGCCAGAGGCATTTCTGAATACCACGCCCTGTGCTGGGCCCAGGAACCAGGGACAGACACAGCTCAGGCTCCTGTCGGAAAGCGGACAAGTTACAGCCCAGAGTGAGCAGCGATGGGGCGGGAAAAGCTCAGAGACTGGGAGAGGTCAGGGAGGAGAGGGCACTCCAGGCAGAGGGACTGGCACAGACAAAGGCCAGAGGGCGTGGACTCGCCGTGCAGGCAATGGGGCTGAACCCTAGAGGCCCAAGTGCCAACCCTCGTGGCCTCCCCCTGTGGGCGGCTGGACTTCAGGGGCAGGGTCACCTCTAGCCTTGGAGTCTTCCTCAGAGTGGGGGTCCCTTGTTGAGCAGCAGACCCCCATGGTCCCATTCTGCTGTGTCCCCAGCCCTTCCCCTCCCCAGCCCAGGCCCTGCCCATTGCCTGCCTTCCAGGGGCAGCACTAATGTGGGGTTGGCAACCACAACATATGTTGCTGGGGAGACGGTTGCCAGGAAGGAGGGCTGTGATGGGCATGTGGAACCCCTGCCCGGAGAGGAAGGCAAGCTTATTTTCCAACCTCTGCCTCGCCGGCCCTTAGGACTCACCAGACCACTGCCCCACTTAACAGAGGGAAACTGAGGCTTAGAGAGCAGGGACCTGCTAAAGGGGGTGGCAGAACCAGAAATGGAACCCAGCCCCCTCTTCCTGGGCTTTCTATCCATGTATTTTGAAGCCCTGGGAAGTAGAAGCTGGCTATATCCCACCTTGCTGTGTGACTTAGGAAAGAAGTTCCCTCTCTGGTTCTCTGCCCCTGCCCCAGTGACGGGGTAAGCTTGGCAGCTCCCAGGGGCCCTCCAGCCATGAGGAGAGCTCATGCGGAGCTGTCAGAACACAGACTACTCCTGCTGTGGAAAGGGCATGACCCTAGGCATAGGGGGAGGCCAACACCCCAGTGGTGGTTGGTATCCAAGCCCTGGGGGTGAAAGGGTGAAGGCCGGCTCCAGGCAGCAGCAGCCGGGCCCACTGAGCTCCTTTAAGAGCCACCCAGGCTGAGGCATGATGCCAGGGCTGGGGTGGGTGGTGCTGCCAGCAGCCAGGGCGGGCCCAGCCCAGGCTCTCTGCCCGCCCCACATCTCCTTCCCGATCCCAGCCCATAGGAGCCAGGAGGCCCAAGATATCCTTGAAGTCCACTCTCACTGGACAGTCGGGAAACTGAGTCCCGGAGAAGGGAAGAAACTAGCTAGTCCTCATTAGGCTCCTCTTTTTGTATACCTGGGGTCTCCCCACAGGGCAGGCCATCCCTCCCCAGCGCCCACCCTTCCTGGAAAGAGGCAAGGACTCTGAGCTCTATAAATACCAATGTGGGAGGTGAGCCATGGAGCCCTCAGGAGGCTCAGGGAGACCTCGTCACTTCTGAAATTATTCTTGGAGCAGGCGCTTGCTGTGAGAGGCCTGAAGAGATTGCTGCAGGCAGCCCCAGAACCTCCTCCAACCCCTCCCAGAAGGTGTCCCTGAGAGTGTGCCCCCTTTACAGATGGGCACACTGAGGCCCACAGAGCACGCAGGAAAGGAGAAGAGGCTGCCTACCTTCCATCGTGCTGAGGTCCTGGAAGCCGAGTCAGCACTCTGCAAGACAAGGACGCAGGCAGGGTGGTTGAAGGGGAATCTGCTCCCCACTGCACCACTGTGTCCAGCCTGGTGAAATACCCAAAGTGGCAGGGTGGGTGCCAGGCCCCACCATAGGCTCCGGGGGCAGAGGGAGGTCTCTGGGGGCCTGGGAGGGCCCAGGAAGACAGGTGACCTTGGGAGAGTCACCTTTCCTCTCTGTGCCTCCGCTTCCTCACCTGTCACGGGGGGGCAGCAAGGACCCCCCCACCCACCTCTGTTCCCGTTGCCGGGGCAGCACTGAGGGGCTTGAACAGCAACAACAGTAACTGCTGAGCTGCTCCCCTTGTAATGCCCAGAAAACAGGGTGTGGGCCCAGAGTCTGCCTGGAAACCTTGACAACTCTCCCCAGGGCCAGGAGGCGGGACGCCAGCCCGTGCACGAGCCTGTGCCACCTCACTCCGTCCCTCCCGACCTCGGCGTCCTCCTCCAGAAGGGGGTTTGGACAAGGAGGAACCTGCAGAGCCTCTCGTGTGGACACAGACCTTCATGGTTTTCAAAGGGAGTTGGCCCCCAGGATCTCCCGACTCCCCCTACTCCTTGACCTCTGCCCCTTCACCCCACCCTCCTGCCCCGAGGACCCGGCTCCATGGCCACCCCCTTCCCCTCAGCCTGTAAATGCACACAAATCACTCCTTCGATCCCACTCTGTGCTTCCACATCCCCTTGGAAGGACCTCCCTCCCTCAGCCTCCCCTTCCCATAATTTCTTCAGAATTGCAGCTCCACCTCTTCCCTCCCCACCCCCCTGCCCTCCTCAAGGGCACCAGCCACCCCCAGGGTTCCTCTTGCCTTCAACCTTGACCCTCAGCCAGCATCATCCTGCCTGGGACCCCCAACCCAGCCTCTCACTCTTGGCTTCAGACTCCAAGGACTCCCCCTTCCCTGCCCAGCCAGCGCTCTCTCCCCAGCCCCATATGACCATGGCCCCAAACAGGCCCCCAGAGGCCACACAGACCCCTCTGATTCTGAAAAGCCCCTCCTCCCACATCCCCAGTTCCAGAGCCAGAGACCCCAAGTCAGTATGAACACTCTTCTCTCATACCCCGTGTCCGCCTCACATCCCCTAGTCCAGAGACTCTCCTGCCTCCTAAACATCGCTTGCATCTGTCTATTTCCCTCCTCACTGTCACTTCCTTCTTCTAAGAAGGAGCCAGGGGGCATGAGCCACCCTGCCTCCAGACCCTATGGGGCAACCTGCAGGAGTTCTCTTACATGCATCATACATCCCTCGCCTCCTTAGAGCCCACCCATGTGTATCCCCCTGGCTCTCAGGATAAAGCCTGGGCCACCTAACACAACTGCCAGGGCCCTTGTGATCAGGCACCCCTCGACCTACCTGGAACTCCCTTCCCATGCCTTTGCCCAACTCGCTCAGTCGTCACCCACTTCAGGAGGTGCTCCGGGGTCTGGCACTTGGGAGGACCTTCAGCAGCCTTGCTGACTGTGCCCACTGCTTGTGGGGCATGAAGGATTGCCTCCTTTCCTGCCGAGTGTGCTTAAAAAGGAGAGGAGCCACAAGCACCCCTCTGCAGCTGGCCAGGGGAGGAGGAGGGCCCCTGGGCCAGGGACAGCCTGCAGCAGCACCCTAAGGAGTGGCCTAGACCCCACCCCACCCCCTCCCAGTAACCTAAGCCCCTCCGGTCTCCTGGCACCTACCACTTCCTTGGTCCAAAATTACTTAGGTCATGAGGAGGCCTCACAGAGTCTAGGGGGCCAAGATGGGGTTGGGTTACAGGCTCAGCACCCAGGCCTTATAAGGCCCAGAGGGGTCAGGGCCCAGCAACTCCTGGTATGACCAGAGGTCTGCTGGGGGCCTGGGAAGCTGTGGCCCAGGGGTCAGTGACTTCACCTGAGTCACACAGCAAGGGCAGGGCAAGGCCCCAGTCTCCCAGCTCCTGTCCCAGGGCCAGCCTGCCCGGTGGTTGGTGACAGATTTGTGTTTAAACCCCAATCCCATCACTCAGCGGTGCCACCTTGGGCAGCTGGCATCCCCTCTCTGGGCCTGCACACCAGCTCCTTTCCTGCTACCACTGGAAAGTGCAGGATGGGCAGCTGAGCAGTGCTACAGGAAGGGCCCATGTGCTGGCCCCGGGGCTCCTACAGAGCCCCTGCCCTTCCAGGAGCCTGCGGCAGGGGGTCAAACAGCCAAGCCCCTCAGCACTCAAAGCCATATGACAGGGCAGCCCCTCCAGGTACACAGGCTGCCACTGCCCAGGTCCTTTGGGGTAGGGAGCCAGGCCACAGTCCCCCCTTCCTGGGCCCAACAGGGATGTGCCACGGGCAGGGACCTGGAGCCCCAGTTGTGCTGGTGGGGACAAAGGGGTGACCGTCTAAGAGGCTGGGAGGGGCTGCAACACACACACACATCCCAGAACAAATACCCAGAACCTGTGGAAATAGTTACGCAAATACACACAGATCACAACTATGGATACAAACACACACAAACCCAAGGATACCCTGACACGCACAAACACGCCCCACCCACCTCCTCTCCACAGGTGTGTCTCCCCCTCTCCCCCAAGGGCGCCCACGCACCTACACACAGACATACACACGGCGCGCACTGACCTGGGGAAGGGGCGCGGGGAGCGCCAGGGGCCAGCGTGTGCACAGCCCGTCCGCCGCCCGCCGCCAGCAAAGGCGACTATTTATAAGGCTGTCAGCGCGCGGCATGCCGGGAGCCAGCGCTCCGCTGGCAGGAAGGGTGGGAGTGAGAGCAGACGGGGAAGGGAGGGGGCCGGACCCGCGCGGAGCCCTGAGGGGAGGCCCCCACCGTGCACCCGCAGGCGGCTGTGCCCGCGCACGTGCACTTCATTGAGAGATTGCTCGGGGTTTTCCATCCCGCTCTTACCTCCGCTGATGCTCACCTCACTCCAGGACAGGGTCAATCCTGGGGAAGCTGCGGCCGTGAGAGGAGAGGCCTTTTGCACAGGATTCCATAGCGAGTTGGTGTCAGAAAGAGGCGAGGCAGGGAGGGAGGGGGACTGAGTTATAGACTGGGGGTTTTGCCAGCCCCTCCTCAGGTTCTTCCCAGAGGCCCCTGAGCGGAGACCTGCCTGGGACACCCCCTCCCCTCTTGGGAGGGACCCTGTGAGCTCTTCTGGGGCTGAAACTTCCTGGGACCCCAAACACCACACGTGCACCCATGTCTTGGTTGGGGGCTGGGAATCCGAAGCATAGAAAACCAGCCCTGTCCCCACGGGGCTCCTCTCTGCCGGGCAGCTGCCACTGTGGTGAGTGCTAGGATGGGGGACATTCAGAACGCAGTGGGTGGGAGATGGGAATTGACCATCAGGATTGACTCATCCTGATAAAAAGAAAAATTCTCACTTATTGAGCACTCTCTGTGTGCCGGGAACTGGGCGGAACACTGGATTCCCTCCATGTCTGTTAATCCTTCAACACAGAGGAGGAAAGTGAGGTCCAGAGACATAAAATAGGTTGCCTGAGGCTCCCAGGTAGAAAATCCTGTTCTACTATCACCAATGTTTATCTAGCATTTTGCATGGAGACCTCAGGCAAGCTACTTTACATCTCTGAACTTTCCTCCTGTGACTAAGGATTTCACAGTGGAGGAAA